>JAFBJT010091282.1:0-20189 GCA_016785325.1 Chascanopsetta lugubris | reverse complement strand
TCACTCTCTCTCTCTCTCTCTCTCTCTCTCTCTCTCTCTCTCTCTCTCTCTCTCTCTCACCTGATGAAAGTAGGTGTGGTGTCTACTTGACTTCTTATCCCCATATGACCCCACTGCGACAGGAAGAGAGGCCCAGCTTCTTTTCTCAGTTGAGCAATGAAGGCTGATAACGTTTCATACTGACAAAATCTGAAATTGTTAGATTAAAGTTGTAATTTCATGAGGAAAAAGTCTGAATTTTACATGCAATAAAAGAAAATTAAAATGAGAAATTCTTGGAGAATGACTTAAAGATACAGCTTTGCTCAAATGTGGAATGTGAAGTTATACTTGAATTTAATTTCACAAATGACCAAATATTCTGGAGTATCAGGATTTAAAAGAGATTGTGTGAGTAGCTGTGTATAATTCAAAGAGAACCACACAGACTTGGAGGAAGTTGCCTCCTTTATAGAGGAGGAAATGTCTGGTAGTGGTTGACAGTGAGGTTGTCATTGGTTACGTCTGTGTAATATTCAAGAGGTTAGATTTTTCCCTAAGAAACCATGATTGTACTTTGAGATTTATAACAGAGAGGGACTAGATCTTTCTTAATATCAGTGTTTTTGTTTCATTTCTATTTTGTTCTTTAAAATGAATTGTTTCCTCATTTTATTTATGACTTTATTCCTTATTAGAATTTAGCAGAGTTTCAAGTGCATTGTTTTTAACCCACCCAATCAGAATTGTGTTAAAACATGGAGTAAACATGGAGGTATTTTGTCATGAATGATCCATCATGTAACAAAAACAAACAGTTATGAAGAACTTCCTCAGCTGCCAAGAAGCTGCACTCATTCAATCTTTCTCTCCACCTCCTGGAACTCAAATCGTTATATATCAGCACAACAAGCTCTTATTAACACTTTAATTTCTTTGCCCTCTGAAATGACTCAATAGTTTATATTAACCACTGAAGCCCCTATCACTTATGTAATGTCATTTTTTTATTATAATAATTTGTATCAATTATTGTCACATTAATCAAATATAGATCAGCAGATCAGCTTAATAAGACAGTATATTATCACTTGCTAATAATAATATGGAAGGTTAGTAGTTTCGGGGGGGGGGGGGGGGGGGGGGGGGGGGGGGGGGGGGGGGGGTGCAGACAGGAAGAGAGTGGAATAATTCTGAATGTCACACTTCTGCCCCCACATCTGTTGCATGGTGCCACTTACATTTAAAAGTTAATTGTGAGCGTGCACAACGGCTAAGTGATGGAATGGATTCTAGGAGGACAGATGTCATCCCATGTGTCTGATTAGCACCATGTTATTTACAGAGCTGACGTTCTCTATTAGATCTCATCTCACTGCCGCTCCGGCTTCTGCTCCACGCCGAGAATTTGAAACGTAACGTTTAAGCATGATCACCATTGATATCATACTTTCACGCTGCTCCAGCCGTGTCATGCTTTCACTTGCTTCCTCCTCAGAGTGAAGGAGGAGCACATCTGCCGCACGATGCTCGAGAGGAACATCTGGAGAGCAACTGTGACGCTGTGGACGTCCCAGCATAAAGATATGGAGACCCGACACATTAAAGGTTGGCTATTCTTTCAGTCTGAACTGTTGCCACAACACGCAGACAACATGACTGTTAGCATTATTACTTTATTATGATATGGGAAATAGTTGTGCAACAAATCTGAAGAAAGCAAGGACAGTGAAGGAAAAGGACAGCTGGATGTTACTGACCTTTTAAAGAAGAGAAGTTCTGAGTGGAGTCTCTCTCTCTCTCTCACGCCCTTGGTCCCTGTCAGCGAAGGCGAGCGCTGTCTCGGCACGGGCAGACATGTGAAAGTGAGAGCGGCACAGATCGAGAGTCAAATTTGCTCTGAAGGTGTGTCGGTGATTTGGGGGAGTGAAAAGGTACCGCTCCATGAAGCGGTTATCTAAGAAACACAACACAACACAAAAAGTGCTACACCCACCAGCCTCAGCCAACACCCCTCCCTCCCTCTAAACCAAAAGTATTTGGCAGCGTTCCCTGCAAGTCCACCTGTGCTTAGGGGAGGGGAGTGACACACACACACACACACACACACACACACACACACACACACACACACACACACACACACACACACACACACACACACACTCATGGGCCAAGCCTAAAAACCTGCTTGCAAGCTGGGACTGGGTGGTTGGAGATAGACTGAGCTGAGGTTTGGGGTTGGAGGGTAAGATCAGTAGCAGGCCTGGAGGTATGGAGGCCAGAGAGTGGGGTTAAAAAGTCGGATAGAGGAGGTTCCAGTAAAATGCAGGCTTGATCCAGTGGATGTTTGCCTCAGCCAAACAGGAGCTGGAGGGGTTAATATCAGGTGTGGAACAAAAGACATATGTGTGGAGAGTGGAGTGATATAGGCTCAGTGACAGTATCTGAGTTATCTGGGCGTGTGCCTCAGTGTACCAGCCTGTACCTGGTAAGACCTAAGAACCATTGTAGTGCTCTGAAGGCCATAAATGCAGTGTAATGGTCATATAATGACAAGGTGGAAACAGTGATGCAATGGCTGCTGGACACAAATCCATTTTTCTACCTTTTACCTGTGTGGATGTTGTAATGGTGTCCAGTTGGAAAGTCACGGTCAATTGGTCAAACCAATTTTAAAAAGTGAAAATGTCTCATACAGCATACCGAGGGCCAAAGAAGCTGTTGTGGAGCACTGTTTATGCTGGTGGAGACCAAAAACGGAGCTAAAAGACAGTCGTTATCAGACATTCTAACACCAAGTGGCCCTTAATGTTGCTCTGTCTCTGCTGGATGTGCATTAAAGTGCTGTCGCCCTGCTGTGCATTATTCATTAATGGATAATCAAGGCACTGCATGAGGGCACACCATTTTTAACAAGATGCAATGTAATGGTAAAATGATGCAATATCAGAGGAGCTTCAAGGTTAGATGGGTCACTCTCTCTTCTCCATGTAAGTGGATGGGAAACAGCAGAATACCACTTGTTTGCATTTGATAACGTTTATATGAGAAGGGTTGAGATGTGATGATTGACATCTGTTTCCTATTGATGTCATGATATCGCGGCGCCAATACCTGCAATGTCATGCCTCACTTTAGTGTAGTGATGTCTTCGCAGCTTATGTCTAATGAAGTGATGAGAATCTGTAAGTTAAACATCTCATCGACATATTAAGAGCGATGATGATGAGCATGTGCGGTGTCCTTTGTCACCACAGCATCTCACTGGGCTTCCCCTCTCCCACGGATGAGGACCGACTGTGCACACATGCAGTGATTCCTTTAACGTGTTTTTGCTGGAGACAACTCTACCTTGCGCTTTTGAGTCTCACTTTGAACAAACAATTCTTGAAGAGATGCGTATTTAAGGCAGCTGTAGCACATACCTCCGTAAATTAAGATTACTGTAGCTCCGCCCACCTTTGTTGATCCATCTATCACAGGAGCTTAGAGCCAATCCTCCAGTACACTGCATCTGTGTATATGTAAACACAGCCAATGGTATTTTTCTGTCCTATCCCATATCAGGTCTCATTGCTTGTCCTGTGGAATGAGACGTCTGATTTTTTTGTTGAACGGGTAGATAAAAAACTGTTTGCACAATTATGTGTACTCTCAGAGTAGCCATGGTAACGTGGCTCAAAACCTAGTCCTCAAAATACATTACTTTCTTCCATATCTTGTAACTAATTAAGTTTTTTAAATATATTATTCACAAGAAATTCAGTTGGTTGTAATTTGGGATGGAATTAAACTGGATGGTTCTGGGACCAGTTACAACAAACCGTTTGCACATTGTTTGTCCCAGATAAACGCAGCCTCTGTAAACCCTCCATAAATGAGTGTGAATTGTGGGAGGGTTAATTTTTGCTTCCCTAGCCATCTGAGCACACCTTTAATCTGAGATGAATGTCACATATCTTGTTTGTTTAATCTGCACAAATGTGGAGAGTCCAACTGACGGGTTGTGGTTATGCTGGGAGTTGACTGCCATGAGTTTTATTGAGTCAGTGAGCACAATAACGAGAGAGAGGAGATGAAGACCCTAAAGTTTTTCCGTCTAGATCTGTTTGTTTAGGACCTAAACAAACAGATCTAGACTGAAATCAGTTAGTATAATGTACGATTGCTTAAATGACAAGAGTTCTCTGTTCTATTTTCACAGGAGGGCAGCAGAGGAGATGATCTGAGAGCTTCTTTAAGGTACATCCAAACACACAATATGAATATTGACCCAGGCTGGAGTGTACACGTCATGTCAGCAACTCTGATTAAGACCAATCCATCTGACCCTGATGAGGTTTTCGTTTATATGCCTGGGCCCAAGATGCAAAACTAAGCCTCTTTGAATACAATGATGAAGAAATGCTGCCAGAACATGAAGCAGTAACTCTGCAGTTACACCCACATGCTGCTGTTGCTTTCATCCTGCCACCTGTGGAGTGGGTGTCACCATCCTCTCCACCAAATCTGTCAGACAGACCTGTTTCTGCGTGCGGGCCATGTTGGGGTGATGGAATCTGTTTTATGAATAGATTTTTGTTGTTGTTTTGTTGACGTTTTGTTTTTGCTGCAGGCTCTTCACTCCCCACACAGTCAGAAGAACAAGAGATAGTCGTTAAGCTCCATGCTTTCAGACTCAACCGTGTTAAGGTGTATTTTATTCTAGAGGAACAGCAAACATTGTCTTCTATGTGTTAGATGATACTGTGAGTGAAAGTAGGTCTTGCTCATTCTTTAGAAATATATTTACTTTGTTTCCATCAGTCCATAATAAATTCAGTTCCAACTGAATCCTGGTATCTTTAAAGAGATCCATTAAAGGCTGTAACTGATCGATATGATGCTGAATATGTCCACAACAATGAGAAGAACATCCGAGTAAATGACACCCTAATACTTTAATGTTTTATAAATCAACCAAGAAAGGCTGTTTCTGTTGTTATATTTTACAGTGT
The DNA here is from genome assembly GCA_016785325.1 of Chascanopsetta lugubris. NCBI lineage: Eukaryota > Metazoa > Chordata > Actinopteri > Pleuronectiformes > Bothidae > Chascanopsetta > Chascanopsetta lugubris. The sequence continues at coordinate 15,210 of JAFBJT010091282.1, read as the reverse complement.
CATCATGGTGTTACATGTACAGTACAATAAGATATTTTCAATGATCATTATTATAGTGGCTAGTTGTCCTTTCCTATTTTTAAAGTGTTCCAGAAAAGCCACTGATGCCCCTTGGGTTTGATGTGTTACGCATGCTTAAGAAGTTTACTGTCCAGTCCAGAAATTCCTTTTCCGATGATTTATTGACCAAAATCACAACAAAGGAATTCGGCTCTCTGTGCTTCTCGTGCGCTGGTAAAAAATTGTGTGCTCACCAGGTGCATGCCGGTTCTCGACCTGACAACCTGAATCACCTCCAGTGCCCACGGGGTTTCCCAATTAACCCAAACAAATTACACATCAATTATTGGATGAATTAAATAAGCAAAAAAATTTTACTAAATAAATTTCTAATAAAGAAATGATGAATTATCCTTTTAACCATTAAATATATCAAAATAGAAGCTACAAATTGTAGCTCCTACAATTGTGAATAAGCTGTCATTTGTGTCCTGAATATTATCTTTTACAAAAGTAAACACACGATGACTTCTTAATGACATCATTTTCAACATTATTCAAAATATATATTGTTCATGTTAATAGTCCTACAAGTTCTAGATATCTAAAATATGTATTTTCATTTCTGTAATTACAATCTGACTTCCTCAATGATGAAAATGCATTTTGTATATAAATATATAATCTAAGTGTTGTCTATCAAATCTAGGGATTTGCTTAAATGTTTATTGGACCAACAAAATTAATGAAGATGATAATGATAATAATGAAAATAATACTCACCACTCTCACCATTTAGTTTTTATAATATAAACATGAATATGAACAAAAGCAGATGTATAGAAGCCTGCTGCCACAAAGTCCTAAATTATTCCATTTATGTCTTAATTGTTTCAAATTCAAATGAAAAGCCTTCTCTGTATGATGTACTCTTTATTCCCTGTTTTTCGGTTAGAAGCCAAATCCCCTGTATGTCCACAGTTCTCTGTTCAAACCTGCTCCGCGGAGCTATAGAACTAGAGGCAGTATCATGGGTCAGAGGGTCAGAGGTGTGTAGGTGTGTGTGGGAGGTGTCGGTTTGTAACATCACCAACATGATGAGCTGCTCTTTCTGCTTTCAAAGGTTCAAACACATGTGGCCTGATTCCCGAGATGCAAACCACCTTTTTTCTCTCTTGTCCTCCTCCGTAAGAGCGGGTGAAGAGCGAGGTGAGTGATCCTCAACTGACACCACCGTCCGTGTCCAGATTCACACTGTGCGATTTCAAACAATGGAACACATATTATTCTTCCTCAAGTTTAAGTGATTTCTTCAAACCACTCTTTTAATTGAGTCATTTTGACCCATCTTCATTCACATCCTCATTTTTAGTCTTTGACTTGACTTTCTATCCAGTAAGTATATGATATTGAGAATAATGGCACTAGCATTTATCTTCTATTGATTAACACATTGTTCTGTTACAATGTGATATCACCAGCTTGCATCACTAAGTTGGCACAAAGTCTTTTTTTTAGCTCTGCTTCAATTAAACAACAGAATGAAGAAGTGAGTAAGGCCTGGGAGGCTTTTACTTATCTTAATTTACTGGTGTACCAACAAGGGAAGGGCAAGTGGTTGTCCTTTTAGTGGAAGGTTGGTGGTTTGATTCCAGTCATCCCCAAGCAATTAGAATCAATATGGAGAGAAGTGCCGCCGATAGACGCATGCTGTAAATGCTGTGTGTGACCAGGAAAGACTCTTTTATCATAAGGGCCTGATCTAATATGAGCATGGAGGTGCTTGGCACAAATGGGGCCCTGTGCATGATATTGGACTCTTGTGCATGGCTGCGTTTGTGTTTGCATACAAGGTCGGGCTCCCTCAACACCATTCAAACTGGAGGGGAGAGAGAGCATTCCCCTGGCAGGGTGATCGTCCTATTTCACAACGTTAAAGAAAACTGGATCTGCCCCAAACAAAGCTCGAGGAGGTCTTTCTTGGGTCATGTGCTGGCTGCTCAAAGTTTCATGAAAATCTTTGAGGTTTTTTTGGGTACTTTCTGAAGAATCCCACTCACTGGCAAAACCAACAGTAAACTAAAGCAAAGCATACCCTCCTCTGTGGTGGTGCTTTCACAAACTAGACCAGGAAACCGGTTCAGGTCTTGGTTATTAGCAGATGGCACACACACACACACACACACACACACACACACACACAGATCCCAGCACACACCCAGGGGTGTGAATGTTCATGACAAGGTGGGATTGGCCAAAACAGGTTGGTTTAGGGGCACACACACACATGCTATTATTTTCCAGCCTTTCAAAAGACTCCAACTTCCAACCATTAACGGGCCACAGTGATTCTCGTGAAACCAGTTTAACATGCCTCACCGTAAGAGATGGAATCAGGCTAATTACTCTAGAACGCGAGCCTGATCCAACAAAGAACTCAGACAGCACTGATAGAACATGTCTCCATAGCATAAGGGACACTCGGTCTAACTCGGCGGTATTTCTTTGGCGATACAACATCCAATAATAATACACATTGAATTTATTGTGCTCAAGCTCCTTGAACTTAAGGGACATTGGCCATTGTTGAGCTGAGATGAATTTGTCATTAACTCCGGCTACTTATTATGAGTTGAAATGCATTTGAGCCTGAACAGTCAGAGTAGAACTAGGTCTGTTTCCTGAATACCTCTGCTGTTCCCTCATCATGGCCGTGGTCACCATAGAGACAGCTGAGTACTTTACTACCTGGACCAAAGATTGTATAGAAAGATAGATAATGTGTATCCCTGAACCAGAGAGGGCACAGTGCGGATTTTCGAGTGAAAGAGCCCATTGCATCTTGTTTTATTATTTTTTTTATATCCCATCAAAAAATGTTTTAGCAAGAACCTCCTGCTAATGCAGAAACTCTTGAAGTAGATGGAATTGACCCCGCCCCCGACCACCAGGGCGCAATTGCAGTTTTACTGGCCTCACTTTGAGAACTTCAGCTTTTGCTTACGGTGAAAGTTTTTCCTAGCTGCTGCTACCTGCGGACGTCTTTGCAGGTTTTAACATTAAACTGTAGCAAGTGAGTGTTTTGTCCAGAACCCCTCACCCTCCCAGATTAGTATTCCAAAAATACTAAATATACCTTGTGCAAGCACAACATCTTGATCGAGTGGAATGTGATTTTTCAGCCCTCATTGTTCACATCTTGACCTTGCTCTGATGAGACCGTGATAAACTTTTATAAAGTGTCAGGAAGGAGCTAAACTGTGGAGTCGGCAGGAATGGCCAGAACCGGTGCTTCTACAGTCTGATGATTAGATATGGTGGCGATTCTATCTGTGAGAGTTCGACCCGTACAGGAAGAGATTGCTCCTTGTTGAGCCGTGTCTTGTCGACCCAACATCTGCAGGCAGACATTAGAGACACCACAGAGACCACCGAGGAGAGTCGTGTCATCCACGACAAAGAGGATGTATTCTTCTTTCAGCTCGTGTATTCCTATCGGTCTTGGCCATGGGTGCTGGATGTGTGTGCGCATGCTCCGCATTTCTCTGTGTTCCATTTCTAACAGCAGATCTGTGAGAACAAATGCCGTCCACAGTAGATTAACATGTCTGTAGCAAGAAATCAAATGTTGGATTTGTGGCTTTTTGTCATCCAGCTCATGGAGCCACAGTGGTGATGTGGATTACACTTTTCCTGCACCAGAGCCTTCGCATCAAATCTGACACGGCTCTGGCAGCACTCTGCTCAGTGACTGTGTGCTTCCTGCCAAGTGAACCAAATGTAACGAATACAGATCCACAACAAATTACTGCAGAAGAATTTATAGTCCTGCGGAATGTGTCACGTCAGGAATGTTTTGCATCCACTTCATCAAAATAGGAACATTTGTAAACGGACAGTTTCTCCCCTCTGTGTGTTTACCTCTCATCCATGAGCAAACAGTTTCAGGTCAGTGGCCAAACAACATCGCAGTGTTGGTGCGGCGCACAATCGAACCTTTAATTCCTTAATCACAAGGAGCACATGCTCTCACTTAGCAATTCTCATTAATGCCAAACATTAGGCAGAGGCTGTCGGCTACAGCTATTTCTGTGCCTCTCCATGTAATTGTGGATGAATGGAAGCTGAATGTGTTGTGTCCCTATAGCAAACTGTGATTCTTCTTGTATGATGATCGTGCTATCGCAACCATAGATTTGAAATCATTTGTGTTGTGTACATTTGATTTCAATAATTGCACATTTATAGCAATGTTTAGTTAAATCATTATTTCGTTTTGATCTAACCCATTCTGAATGTTTGTATTTTTTATTGTTTCATGTAGTAGTTTGTTGCTAAGTGTAGAACATTAGTAGCTATGAGTCACTATTGTGGGATAGTCCCACCCACAAGCGTTTACACAATTTGTCAATGAAAGTGGCTGAAACCATTAGAAACCATGTTAAATAAACAATACACAAGTCCTCATATGTTTGGTTAGCACTGGCAAATAGTCCGACAAAGCACCGAACAAGGCAAAATATTGTTTATTCAATCATCTGCCCCACAAACAACAATTTGAAAGTAGCTCAAATTAAGTGTTAAAATATACAGACAAACTAGAGATATTTTAAAACTTGATCTGTGTCAATCTGAATCATCTACATTTGCGTATGTGAAAAAACAAATGAGGGAGCAGAGCTCATGTGAACCAGTCCTACCGCTTAGTTTAGGACATCTATCAACATCCCTTCCCGCTCCCCCCCTCTCTCTTCCCTTCCTCTTCCTCCCTCGCTCCCTCCCTCCATCCCCTCCCTCTCTCACACCCAGCCCCCCCCCCCACCACCACCACCACCACCACCACAAATCATCAGGACGGATGTCTGATGTCTCCCGCCACCCCCCCCCTCCCCTCCCATCCCCTCCCTCTCTCACACCCAGCCCCCCCCCCACCACCACCACCACCACCACCACCTCGCCCCACCCACAGCATGAGAAGACAGGAAGAGGAATATGATCTCACCACACTCCCAGTGATATTACCTCAGCGCCCACCCCCACCCCACTCGCCCTCCCCCCCCTTCTCTCCCACTCACTCCTACCTCCCCGCTGTCATACCCAAACCCATGCACTCCTCCCTCACGGCCCCCACCCCACCCCCTTCCTCCTCGCTCACCTCCTCATCCTCCCCTCCCTACAACACTGCTGCCAGGCCGTCATGTTTTTCTTAGCCTCTCCTACACAGTGTTCACACACTCTCCCTCTCCCTCAACATACAGCAACATCCCACACACCCGGGGCCCGACTGACCCACTGAGAGAGGAGGTGGGAGAGCTTCGGGTGGGCAACCACGCCACCAATGAGGGACAGGCAAAAAAAAAAAAAAAAAAAAGGTAATAACCAGCAGGCAGAGTGAGAACGTGCTTCCAATTCTCTTTGCCTTGGATGGATTTTAAGAAAAAGACTCTTTCTTCCAGTTGTCCATCTTTTATCTGACCCACATTCTCCCTCCGCCCACTGGACGCTGACCCCGTTTTCAGTCAGGACACCGAGGCCGCGATGATGTGGGGTTGACAGGATGTGGTGCATGATTCATTCCTCTCCATGCACAGAGAGAGAGAGAGAGGCTGCATTAAGAAGGTGAAGGTGCGTGTTATCAGCAGGTCACTCCATCTGCCATGGGTTTGTTGTGGTTTTCTTTGCAGGGCCCTTCAACACAATGGTGTCAGCATATCTGCTCTGACGATGTGACAGCAGCTCTTGAGAGTGAGAGCAGGAAGGAGCTCTGATAGATACGAAGCCTGTGTTCTTACATATGTACGTAGATTCAGATTACGCTTTATTCGACGTGAAGCCACGCGAGCCATTTCCTCCCACATCACCTTTTTTTATTTTGCGATCCTTCATTCATCGCTTTTAATTCTTTTTACACTAAATATCATTAAGGTTCATAATGAGAAAAACAATTTATTCATTTGTCCTTAAAGATCTAGTACATACGATTTAGGTGAAATGATTTCTGTCAACAGAAATGGAATGTCAAGTATATGTCCCCCCGAGTGCATAATCGTCACCATGTACAGTGGCCAACAATGGAAAAACCAGGTTTGAGGCACAAAGGCCACTAAACCCTACACACTGCACCTTTTAAAGAATGACCTGAACAAAGCTGCTCGGACTTAAGCGGCTGTGCTTTGCCTTTTTTATGAATGTGTGATAAACCACCGGCATTGATGCACAGTTGACTCAATCATGTTGTCATGCAGTAAACAGTGGATGTTCAACTCTATAGAAGCACAGCTGAATGGTAGTTTATCATGTTATGAATTCTGTAATATTTGATTTCTAAAAAAAAAAAAATAGAAACCACAAAGTCGAAAAATTCTTTTCAGAGTTTTGTGATTGGTGTATTCCAGGGTGTTCTGAAGCTTTCTGTCTGTGAATGCTCAGTGTTTATGTAGTCTGACATTCCTCAGCAGAATCCATGTGAGTGTTGTGAATGAAACCAAACAGACAGACTGAAAGGACACTCACATGCCGGACAATATAAAAGTATATACAGTGAATGATAATAATCCCCCTGGTCTATCAATATCCACATAATCATTATGGCCAGCGGAGAGGAGAGGGTGCTGGTCAGTGGAGGATTATGGGTTTTGCAGTTCAGAGCAGTTAAAATAGCCAAGTCGCTGGTGGGGGCATGTGACTAGAGGGGCTGGCGAGGCTGCAGAGAGAGAGAGAGAGAGAATGAGAGAGAATGAGAGAGCTCCCTGGCCCGGGTTTGACGAAACCACACGCTGACACAAATGAGTGGCCTGGATGCGTTTCATCTTAACAGGGAATCGGAGGCCCCTGTCAGAAAAGAGCAGGCAGTTATAAGCCACAGAAGCACAAGTTACGAGTGTCGAGCCACGTTAGTGAGAGGGAAGATCACCAGCCGCTGAAAGGACAGGAAATGTTTTATTTAAACATCTTCATGCATGAGGAAGATACTTCACTTTTATCGGGGGAATCCAGGACGTCATTTCCAAGCCAGTTACAGCCGAGATCGAGATTCTGTCTAAATATGTACTTTTTAATCCGACACATTTGTGTTTATGCCTGAGTGTGTCCTGCTGAGTCAGGGTTTTTCTAAATGAGGGGCCATTAAGAGGCCACAATTTACGCAGAGCCGCCAATTACATGTTAAACATCCGTTCCTTATTCAGTGAGCTGCGTATTTTGGCCATTTTTCTTCAAAAAACAAAGCTTGTGAAAGGTTGCAGTCATTGTGATTTTTGTTTAAAGGTACAGTGTGTAGGATTTTGGACAGTGTTGTCACTTCTGTTGGTCGAAAAAAATATTACAAAACAGTGGCATGATAACATTCTGTCTCCATTACCCTTAAATGAGCACATTAGTGTATATTGTCATGAGGAGCAGGTCCCCTCTATGGGGACAGCCATGTTTTTACAGTAGCCCAGAGTGGACCTACTAAACATCTCTTACCACAGGTAAGACTAGATGTCAAATCTTACAAACTGCACCTTTAAATATGTGTATTTGTAACATAACTAGGATTTATCTTACGAATGGAATTAAATAAAATGCTGGGGTAGCAGCATTCGAATGCCTCATATTTGTATGAGATATTATTATTATTGTTTTTATCATTGATGAATGTCGTGTTCACCTGCAGGTGCCTCCGTGTTCGAGCATGTGCCGTTGCATGTGCGTGCTGCCGTGTGCCGGAGCCCCCTCACTGGACAGCTGAGGTAAAAATCACATGCTTCTTTTATTCTTTCTATCTTTTATTAAAAAAAAGAAAAAAAAGAAAAAATATGTTTTATCGCAATAATGCATGTGTGTGTGTTGCTGGAGATAAAAAGCTCGAGTGGTTTTTTACTGCTGCCAGGTCAACCTGCCCACTCCACACTCGGCAACGCTGGAATGGGATGGGAGGGGCTGAGCGAGCGAGGGGGGGGGAGAGGTGAGAGAGGAGAAGTGAGTTGAGGAGGGGAAACGATTGCAGTGAGTGGGATGGAGGGAGAGAGGGAAGGTGGAGAGGAGGTGGATCCGATGCATTACACAGATCATGAGATTTTTTTTTTTTTTACCTTCGCACTTTCCTGCCTTACTCCATGTTGTCCTGGCGTACCCTCTCACCACTCCACTAATTGTACATGTGATCAAATGTGTTGCATCTGTGCACTCGCACTGTACATGTGCATGCACTTGTGTGTGTGTGTGTGAGAGAGCCCCGGCCTGCCAGCTGCCAGTGTGTAGCACTCTATCCAGCAAAAGGCGAAGCCTAATTACAGACGCACGGCTACAGATTTAGCCGGCATGCTAACCATAGCGGAGGAGGCGGCAGGGAGGGGATCGCTCGGAAAAGTCACGGCTGGACGGGAGCTTCACAAGAGCGGACCACAGGGACAAGGGAGGAGGGGTGGTGGGGCGGTGGTACTCTATTTCAGGATCCGCTCATTATTTATCATGGTGGAAGTCTCGACGAGAGAACGCCAACCTGCAATTGACTGTGTGCGCTGGCACGAGCGGGCGCAGGCTGCACAAACCCCCCCCCCACACCCCACACCCCACCCATGACCTCCTGTACCCCATCCACGCCCTCTGAACCTGCATCATGGCGCCGCGCGAAACATTCCAGCGAAGCAATCGGGCGGCTTTCCTCGTTTTGATGAATCAACATTGAAGAACTGCTTTTTGAGAACAAACAATGCCGCGTGCAGTGACACAGACACCACACACGTTGTTACAGGAGTGAATTCCACGTAGTTGAGCTTGAACTCTGTGAAAGTGTGAATCCATAAAAATCCATAAAAGGGGGGGGGGTTCTAATCCTGTTTACGTGGCCACATCATGGAGGCTCGTCATCCTTACGAGGACAATATTTAAATCTCTAAATCTTGTTTTGAGGTCGCGAGTTGGACAGGTGGTCGTTATGGTTACGTTAAAGCGAGTCTCCAGGAAATGTCAATGTGATGTCCTAGCCGTGTGTGTGTGTGTGTGTGTGTGTGTGTGTGTGTGTGTGTGCGTGTGTGTGCGTGCGCACGCGTGCGCACGCACGTGTGTTTGTGTTTGACGGACAGTTTGCGAGACCAGCACGGGTTGCCAGTTAAACTCTGAGCTCACCCACGACTCTACCACTTCCACCCACAGTGTCCTCTATACAGCTGCTCTCACTGAGCCAAACTCACACTTCTCCCTCATCCCTCTCTCCTCTCTCTCTCTCTCTCTCTCTCTCTCTCTGCATCCATCTCTCTCTCTCTCTCTCTCTGCCCCTCCGTCCATCTTTGCTTACTTTTCACCCTCCTCTGTCTAATCCTTCCTCCCCCTCCTCACCTCCACCATCTCGCTCACTTACCCTCTACCCACCTCTTCCACTGTGTTCATTCTCATGCAGTCTCTGTCCATTGGCAAGTCTTTGGCTTACTATTTCAAACTTCTGGACCTTATCGCTGCCTAACCCTGTGCGTGGTCTCGGCGTGGGAAGCATGACTTTGCATATTATGGATGATGCATCAGTTTGAGGAGAGGGCTTTTGAAACGCGTCGACTGTGCCCTGATCTAAAAAGTTACAGGAGAAATCCAGAGGCCATTGTTTTAAACAGTCTGAGCGAAAAAGGCTCACTGTGCAAACTTTTATTAGGTTTTTTCTTTCGTTCTTCATGTTGTTGTGTGAATGATCCGTCGGCCATTTGTCCTAAAGTGTGACTCAGCGCAGGGAGAAGTCATCCACAAGAACAGAGGCGCTGACTCACAAAACAGCTCTCACTGACAAAGCCAACACATTGTTGGTCCCCCGTTCATCAGAGATTGAGTAATCCAGGAGTCGCACCCTGTCACACTTATCAGTCTCTCGCATCTTCCACACAACTCAATATCCATAAAGTCGCCGTCGTTGCCCTCAACCTACCAAACTCAATCCACGAAATTGGGCCAATATGACGAGAACAATTTTGTAGTGAGCCCGTACAGCAATTCTCAGCCTTTTAGAAATAGGCTTCCCCCTGAACCTGCACACGTGTGTGTGTGTGTGTGTGTGTGTGTGTGTGTGTGTGTGTGTGTGTGTGTGTGTGTGAGACTATAGTCTGGCACCTCTAACATAAGCATGGAAGTGAATTGCAGAAACACTTGAGTTGTATAATAATACACTACATATGTATAATGCATGTTTAAATTTGAAGTATTTCATATGAAACTGGAACCGAAACCAATAACTTCCGCATAACGAGGAGAAGTTTTAACCCGAAACGTCACCTTGAAAAGCGACGCCCACCTCCGGTTTGAGCTCTGCCGTGTCAGCAGTGCAGTATGGGAAATGAGGAGTGGGTGGGTGGGTGACCCGCTGACCTATCAGCAACTGGCTCAGGGCGCAGCCGCACACCATCAACGTCTCCCTGAGCTGGGCTCCAGCTCAATCGATTGGCCTCATTTTCACATGTACAGAAGGAAAACCAACTGTTTTACAGTTGTGTTTGCGAGACGTGTGTGTGAACTGGGGGAGGTGGAGAGGAAACTGCTCGGCAGATGGTTGTTGTGCTCCTCAGTTTACTCACCTTCTGGGCTTGTTATCACTTTTGCACCGTCGTTTTAAGCTCACGCCTCATTAAAGCATAGTACATTCAAACTCATGCACAACGTGATTAATGACATCTCCGAAGCTTAGCTCTTCATTTGAATCATTGATGTGATTCGGTATCAGACAGCGGCTCTAACATAAAGTTTGCTCACTTTTTAGTTTAGTTTCTCAGTGTCGGGGTCATCTGAGAAATCTATGCGTGCGCTCGAGTGTGCTTATTGTTGCGTCATATCTGGCTATTGTCTCTTCATTTCACTCCGACCTATATGCAGATAGAGGTTAAAGGACCAGTGTGAGTTTGAAGCAATGCATGTACTTTGCTTAGAAATAGAATCTAAAGGGGTGAGGGTGAGGTTGGGGGTGTTCTACACACTGTAACTTTCATGTAAAAATGCCCCCATTACCCGAAATAGCTCCACAAGAATCTGTGTGTGTTGCATGGAAACTGTTGGACAGTTAGCGAGTGTCGGCTCAGGCTGATCGCTCATCATGTACGAATAAGGTCGGCTGCCCGTGTGCTCCCGCTCCATTCAAACTCACTGCAGCGCCGGTCATTCATAGGTATCTAACCCGAGTGTAATCAGCAGCGTGTTGGGCTGAGGTGTCGCAGGATGTCAGCCCACCACCACAGACGTCATGCGCTGACAGGTGTAGTTTGGCAGCTCAACAGATGGAGCTCTGGTGCTTCGCTCTCGCTAAGCGCAAAAGTCACACTCCACAGGAGCCACAGGATGGCTCAGTGTTAGCAGGCACGGTCCTTTCCACAAGCCTCAGTGGTGCTGAGCGTGACCATTGACTCCAATGGTGCACGTTGCCATAGTATCCTGAGCACACGTTCGGATACAGGAACTACGGGTCATTTGGGATGACTCACCAAGGGGCTGAGAGAAGAGTCTTTTTTTAAGAATCGGTAAACGTTGAGGCAATACAAATATTGATAGAATTAAGACATATGTATTATAAGTGTATGCAGTATACTTGGTGTACGTATATAGTTCTATACATAATAAATACAAAACGTAGACTGACGTATGAAATACATGTTTTATATAACTGTAGTACAGGAGGGTACAGTGTATTTTCACATCTCCAGCAGTCAGGTGTGCGTGCGTGCGTGTGTGTGTGTGTGTGTGTGTGTGCGTGTGTGCGTGCGTGCGTGTGTGTGCGTGTGTGCGTGTGTGCGTGTGTGTCGTGGTCATGAAGCAGAATGTCAGTGGTAGCTGAGTGGGTGTTTTTTTGTGTTTTTTTTTAACTAAATTTAAGGTCTGTGTCACAAACCGGGCCCGGCATTTGCAGCTCTGTCATAATAGAGACGATGTCATATTAGTGTTGGGGGGAAGTGTGATTTGAAACAATGAGCTGGAATACAAGTGGAGGTGCCCCCAAGGACACGGGCTGTGTTTGACAGATTCTGTGGAGCCAAGTACAGATGAAGTCTGGAGACTGAGTGGCAGGGAGGGTTTGCCCTGACGAGCCAGAGGAGGGGACGGTGGTGGGAAGTTGTAAAAGGGGCTATAAATATAGAAATATATATATATACATATATATGTGTGTTATATTTATGTATAAATAACCTTTCAACCAAGGCTCCATCGCTCATGTTCGCATTAATGGCTGATTCTTTTACAATTCCTTTATCTACCAAGAAGAATTGCTGATGTCACTTCAGATCATATACTGACTCATTACCAGAATTACTGTATGGTACATGTCATCCTGAAAAAGCAGAATTGCTCGGCAAATGTTTTACATTTTGTCAATGTTTCATGTTTTATACATTTTTCAATGCAATGGGAATTCAGGAATTATCATATTGCACTTTTATATATATGTCATTTACAAAAAAATAAAGAGATATCTGCACTTAGCTTGAATTCACTGCAATGACCTTTACTCAACATATTGTCAGTCAGTTCACTCGATGCATCATATATCGATCGTTGTTATGCTTATACAGTGCTATCTCATACACCTCCGCTTACCTATGGTGGCCTTCAGTTATCATTAAAGCTTTTAAAAATGTAACTGACACGATGTTGCATCATGACAACCGCCACTGAAGCGACCTGCCATTTTGTTTCTCTAAAATCGACCTATGTTTTGATTCTTACATATCGATTTTTAAAGGTAAACTTTAGAGGTAAACAGTTTTCCTGTGTCCCTGCTCGGGTCACTGCTACTGTATCTTGTGCTGTGAACAGACTCTAATCATCTCACGTCCTTGGGCACAAGCCTCCTGCCGACGGCACAAAAGGCCACGCTGGGACCACCGTAATCCTTCCTGGGCCTCTCGCCGCCCCATTAAGTTCCACAAACACACCCACTTTCACAAGTGAAAGCTCACACACTCACACACACACACACACACACACACACACACACACACACACACACACACACACACACACACACACACACACACACACACACACACACACCCACTCACAAATGTAAGCTCACACACACACACACTTACAAAACTTCACACACATTCATACATTTTGGAACAGCCTACTGCTGGATCTAGGCGATTTAATCGCAAATTTTGACAGGTCAGGTTAGAGGATCTAGTATTTTATTTTCTTATTTGTTTATTGTTTACGTTTTGCTTTCGCTTCTATTTATTTGACTGTAAAAAGTCTAATAAGCTTAAAGCTGATCGACATATCGCACTTTTTTCTATTTTTATTTTTTCTTGTAAAAATAAATTAAGATAAGATCAATTTAGATAAATAGAATAAAATAAATACATTTAAAAGTATGAATTTTTTGAAATACATTTCAATGTCTGTTTTTACATAGATTTGTTTCGTAGATTTACTCTGTTCCTTTTCACTTTGACTTCACTACATATTGTGAATGCGGTGTTTCTTGATTTTACTGTCAGTAATCAATAGCTAGAGCAGAATTGATTTAATAATACATTTGAGTCAAAATTAGACTCTGCCCCTTTCAGTAAGAGCAATGTGAACCTGCAGCAAGAGAGATACTGACTCCAAATATCTGCTCTCATGAAATAATAGGAAACAGTTTTCATTCAGCAAGAACTAAACCGTTTATTATATACCATAATAAATAACAATATAGTATATAATCATTCAGTTTTGCTTAAGAGGCAAACGTACTATGAGTGTATGAACAGGTGTGTGATCTCATCCTCCATGTTTGATCCACACGGTATCAGGAGCACATTTAGATGCACGACGTGTCTCCTCACCAGGCTCATCCCCGTCACTGATGAGCCCACAAACCATTTCATTACCGCCCTCTAAACTTTAACAGTGTAACAGCCGACTCTCACACACACACACACACACACACACACACACACACACACACACACTCTCTCACAGAGAGACGCCTGACATGCAGCACCTGTCAATTCTTGTGTTTTTCAAAGATGACGGAGAAGAGAGAACAAAGTGCGAGTTTTGCCAACTGTTGCTTTTTTCTAGGTTTTTGATGTAGAGTTGAAAAACAGGGGGGGCCCGAGTTTCTGGGTCAGCTTTGTCTGATGGCCGTGTTCAACCTCGATGAGGTCTGTGAAGATGAGAGGGATGTGCCTGTTATGACCCCGTTAGATTGGGAAACAGCACACTGTGCATTATAGACGTGCGCTTTGTGCGTGTCAAGATTCTGCAATCGCTTAGTTACACTTTCCTCTGCGTTTGCCCAACCACAACCGATGACAACAGGTGCAGTGTTTGAGGGTTGCCATGGAAACGTGGTATCTCACGAGCAGTTAGAGGGAAAGTGGTCAGTTTGACTCAAACATGTAAATTTTTTAAAAGTTTGATGCCACTGTGTCTTCAAATGCCTCGATTGATTAGCGTTTGTTGATCAGAGGTCAAAGGTCAACAGTGACCTCACCATAAATGTTTTGATAGCTCAAGTCTGCCCCCACCGGGAGTTTCCTCATAGTTTGACCTTATTTCATTTGGATTTAAGATGAACCGATTAAATGTATATGGTCCAAGCTGACAACGACATCCTTTGAATCTCTGAAGACCAAATGATGAGTCACGCTCGCGGTGATTTTAGTTGCATTTAAAATTCAACTGAATTTCGTATTTTCTATTTTCAAGGCTGAAAATGTCCGCGAGTGATGTCTCCATCACCGCACATGTCTGTGATTAAGATTGAGAAAGACCGTTGAAACTGTGTCAGATGGGGTGTGAAACAGATGAGTCGGCAAAATGATTTACATTTTCAGAAAACATGAATCCAAGGATTAGCGATACGACCGAGTTGTACAGAAACATAATTTATAGGAGACATGGATGTGTACTGGCTGTGGGACATTTTCCGGTTGCCATGGCGCCCGTGGAACGAAGAAGTGATCAGGGTCATCGCCATGGTGACAAATAAGCCTTTCGTCTTTGTGTCCTCCAAAACTTGCCGCCGAGTGATTTGTGTGTGTGCAGGTGTATCTGAGTGTGTGTGTGTGGCCAGTTATTCTCATGCCAGCCACTCTTTCCATGTCCTCATCCCTCCACCCCATTGTGTTAACCCCCCCCCGCCCCCCCACCCCACCCCATCCAGAGCGTTTCCTGCCTGCCTGAGAGCAGAGGGGGGCACGGGCCTGGCGGCGACGACCATAGCCCGAGACCCCTGGGAGACACTGACCATTACCACTGTCTCGCGGTCCA
>JAFBJT010091270.1:13754-36686 GCA_016785325.1 Chascanopsetta lugubris | reverse complement strand
ATGTCTGTGAGTGTGTATGTGTGCGTGGCGTAGTGTTAGCCCCCCCCCCCCCCCCCCCCCCCCCCCCCCCCCCATCTCCTCCTCCTCATACAATGATCTTCATTGCCAGGGCCACAGAGAAATGTGAGCAGGGCTCATGGTTTTCATCAGTCTGCTGCTCAGTGTTTTCTTGCCTGGGTGCTCATCCCTGTCACTCAGCTCACCTCTCAATTACTATGTTTGTGCTCACAGTGGCGTGACATTAAACCCAGGCTTCAGCTCACTCAGTGACAGACAACACAGAGGACGACGCACGGTGTGTGACACTCGAAAGACCCTGGCGGTTTGGGTCAGGACGCTTAATTACAGTTATGAAATCAGACGTATGTGCTAACTAGTGTGCGCTTTTGCAGCTTCTGCCGTTCATGCCGTAAACTACGCTGCCACAAGACTTTCCTCTTTTGATTGTCGCACAGAAGGCACACATCTGTCTCACATGTACATTTGAGCCGCTCCCCATTATTGATTGTTTGTGTGGCACCACATGCTGCAGCCTCAGATGTCTCGCTGGCTTCAAATGAAGGGGTGAGCCATGTCATATTAGTGCGACCACCCACTGTGCATTAATGATTTGGAGAAAGTGAGAGTATATTTTTTCGGACATTTCTTTTTTTTTTTTTCTTCTTAAAACCAGAAACTGATTTACACATTACGGCCACCTGCCTCAAAGCTCAAATAGCACATAGCCTATTACCGAAAGGTCATCAAAGCGCTGGAAGACGCACTCGGTTGGTGGGGAGGAAAACCAAATGAACTCTTTGCTAGAATTTTTGGAGCTAACCATCGCGAGCAGGAGTCTATTTATGAAACTACGCGCAGGAGTTGTCATAAAAGAGGGTAAATAAAAACATTTATTCTCAGATCTGCCTTCGTACAAATGTTTCAATGTACTTCTTACTCCCTCTTTCCTCTGTGTCCTGTCTGTTGGTTTCCCAACACATGAGCAGCTGGAGTTCAGAGACACTCATCAGAATGCACAGCGCTGAATCCACCAGTGTCCAGCATTGGCATCTCACTCGGGGGGGGTGGGGGGGATCTGTGTTGCAGTGACAGACTCTCTAATCTGACACTTATGAACTGTGTAAAGATAATTTGATAATCAAGTAATCGGTTTATTGTTTTTATATTGTCGGATCATTTCGGAATTTTCATTTCAAGCTGATCGTATCCGAAAAATAGCGATGCTCGTTCAAAAATATCACCGACATAAACGGAGGAACTGTGGTAGATTGATGTCCCCGCTTAACGAAGCATGTGCCGTTATGTGAACAGATCCAATTAGTCATTACTGATTTTATTGCTAACTATTTCGATTATCGATTGATAATTGATTCATCAAATGGTTATGGAAGCTCTTGTAACGCGCAAACCAATTAATCCCCAACACCGTCACCACTTCTCGATGCGTCTTTCATCCCTTTCATCACAATTTCAATAATCAAAAAGTGAACGCTGAAGTAGTTGTTTTATGAGTTTCTGAACGCCCCCCCCCCCCCCCCCCCCCCCCCCCCCCCCCTCCTTCCTGTCATGAGCTGGATGCAGCATATTGGCACTCGATGTCTTCTGAGCTGGCCATTAGCAGTCACGACATTATTACCCAGATTATAGTTAAACTTTCCTTTCAGCATGAAATCCTCGGTGAGCGTCCTTATTAGGATTGATTCGATGCCGGAGCCGGTTTGTTTTCTCCTGCCCGATCCTCGGTGCGTGCCCTCTTGTTGTCAGGAGTGGTGTATGAATTTGAGGAGCTTGCGGAGACAGAGGAGGACTGGCGAAAAAAAAAAAAAGAGAAGGATGTCACGTTGCAGTGCTGCTGCTGTAGCTATTTTGAGGTTTTATGTGCCTCGATATACGCCATTGTCACTCCGACTAATAAGCTCCTGTGTGATCCCTCAGCAGTTACACCCTACCCCAGGACATTAAAACCAGCCCGCAGAGAGTTACTGTGTGTGCCCTGACACATTCATGGATCAGGCTCCGGGGTAAAATCATCGATTTGTCACAGTTGAAGCAAAACATTTTTATATGTCTTCTATTTTTCTTAGATCCGCTTTTCCCCCCGTGGCACGGACCCTTCATATTTATCTCACCTACAGACACGTTTGATGGTGGCCATTAATTGTTCTTTTCTTTGGTCTGAAGCCTGTGGCTCTCGGCGAGGGGCTTTATTTGCAGCCTGGTCGTGCTGCGGGACTTTGAAATTCCCTCCCCCCCCCGCATTATTTATTTTACACACATGGTAGTTCCAAAGTAGGACAGCGACGCACTTTTGTTACTTTGACTCTTAGAAGTTACCGGATGAAATGATTGCATTTTGTACACATTGTACGGATCTTACTACATGTAGTCAACATATATGTTGGTATAGTAAGTACAAATTTCAGATGTACATTAACCTTTGCAGAGCTAGGACTTCCGGTACATTCCTGCCACCACCATGTTTCTAATGAAAGCCCTTTATGACTGTTCCTTTTGGGGATTCAGATGCCCGATTTTGCCTGTCAAGATGCCGACACTGTTTGGCTCTCAAGACCTCCCCGTGTTACTTGGTCTGCCGACAAGTGTTTTCAACCACCGGGGATGTGGAGGCGAATACAATTAAAGCTGAAAGTCAGCTCATTACCCTCAGTTGTTGTTTTGTTTTAAATCTGTCTTGCGAGCAAGTGAGGCAATGCATCACCCTCTGGCTAACTACAAGGACTGTGCTGTGTGTATACATTACAATTATGCAGTGACAGTAGTACACGAGGATAGATGTTGGTTCTCAACACTTCTGTCCTTCATGGTGAATAAAAGCATTTTTGGCACGCAAGAGACAAGTGCTGGATATTGTGTGGCAGAGGGAGGTTTTCCAGCCCAGCATCGCGATCAAGAGGATTTTGTCTTGCTAATCCCGCAGCCGTTGATCCAAACTTGGATCTCATCTATTTCAATTTCACCAGCGGTTGTGGTTGAAGATATCCAGGGACTTTCTTTTTTTTTTTTTCTTTTTTTTTTTTTTTATGGAGCCCAAGAGTGTAGATTTAATAAAAGAGCATTAATCATTTTTGGGACTAAACATGCAGGGCAAGTATCCCTCAGGCTGTCTATGCTCCTACCCCTCCGCTGCACACTCACCCTGACACATTTCGCCTGGTTTATTGAATGCCAATTAAGCCGATAAATTAGCAGGGTTCAAAGATTAATTTAAAAAGCTGCTGGAATCCCTGGATGAAAAAAAACTTGACAGTTCTGCTTGGCCTTTTTCCTCACTGTTCTGAAAAAGGGAAGTTAATAGTTTTTTTTTCTTTTTCTTTTAAGTATTTCCTAGAGGAAATGTAGTTATATTCGAGTATAGATCCCAATGTCCTGGACGGGATTCCTGTCCGTACTTCAATGAAGTACAGTCAGTTACCTCAAGTCGTTACATAACACAAGCGCTATCACCTAGAAGTGACTCGACTTCGTTTGTAATTTTACGTGAACTCAGACGATGGGTGTTGTCACTGCCAAATCGGATCAATCCAAAACCTGAGGACACTTGGCGTTCCGCTGCCTCCCAGCAGAGGGCAGCATGGCTCCACAACTTCAGGTTCACCATCCTGAAACCCTGAGGAGGAAGGATGTGTTTTTTTTTTCCCTTTCTTTTCTCCGTTCATTCGAGCCGTCTCTTTGTGAGAGAGTGCTTCTGATAAACATACCCCTCCATTCTAATCATCATGTCATTCCCTAGCTTTTAGTGCTCTGTCCGGCCTTCGCTCCATCCCCCTGATGTCTCTCACATGAAAGCCATCTTTTGTGATGCAGAATTAAAGTAGCACAAAGATAATACTCCCAATAACACGCAGATACTGCCTATTCAGCCTATCTGATGTGATTGCATACCCTCAATAGAAGCAGTGTTGTTTGATTTTGTTCTCCGGCTCAGAGTTGTGCTCGGGTTGCACAGTTTAGACGGCGGTAGCCTTGCTGCTTTCATTTCAAGGACTAATTATTTACCGTCATTATTTCCTGTTGCTGTGTCTTGTGACTTTGACAAAGAAACATGGATGCAGAAGTAATTTATTTGAATGTAGAAGGACATGATCTGATTCAAAAACCTGCAACATTTCCCTCCTGTAGGGGAAACAGTTTCAAGATCCAGCTTTTGACGTTTAAAGGTGCTGTGTGTGTGTGTGTGTGTGTGTTTTTTTTTGTGACTCCTCAAAAATATTACAAATTTATCGACAACTGACGTCTACCTAGGTTCTCCTGAATGCTGGGAAGGGTGAGGGTGAGGCGATGGATACGACATGCAACCTCACCTCTAGAGGTCACCAAATCTTACACACTGCACCTTTGATTATATCCTATCAGGTTTTAGGTAACTTGAACATGGTCTCCAGCACTGATGCGCAACTTGCAACACCAATAATCATGTCATCATGAAAACAAACAAAACAATTGCACTTTGTTTTCAAGTTCATTGTGATTTCTTTTACTCTCTGCCGTCACAAAATGAGAGCACGTTTCTCGCTGTCACTCTGCATTGAATCTCTTGCTCTTTGCCTTCGCAGGAGGACATGAACCTGAATGAGGAACGCAAAGCCCCTCTGCGCGGCAAGGACCTGAGCACCAAGCGCGAGATGGTGGTCCAGTACATCTCCGCCACGGCCAAATCTGTAAGTGACACAAAATAGACTTGAAGAGGTGTAACATTGTAATACTGAAGTGTACCGTATAATTGAAGTGGGCGAGTTTGAAGTATCGTGGCATCCCACTCCACTCTCCGCGACGAGTTTAACTTGATCCTCCGCTTTATTGCTTTGCTTTGTCATCCTTACCCGCGCACCCCTGACTGCTGTCATCGTCTCACGCTCCACTCTTCATGCTCCAGTCCCCACGTCTTTGATTGCAAATTTGATTCCCCCTCATTGTTTTTCCTCCTCCTTCTGCCAAAGTCGTAGGGATAGAGTCACTCACTCGCTTTTTAAATCCAGGTGGATGGTCACTGCTTGCCCACTGGTGTGTTTGCATGGAGATAGTTTAGTTGTAAATGTGCATGAGTGTTTTATGTTTTGTTTTTTTGTGGTGGCGCAGCCTTGCTTTGGATGTTTGGGTTTAAGTAAAGTTCAGTCTGCCTCTTTGTTCTGCCGCAATTAGACAGAGGTTTTTTAGGCAATGTTGAGCATGGCACTTTAATGCCTCCCTCCCATTAAATCGAGCAGGTTCACCTGGGATTTGTCACTTCTGTGAACCCCGCCATAGAAACACAATTAAAACCTTTACAACCGTTAGCAGTTAGTCTGCCTTTCACGACTGGTGCATCTAGTCTGTTGCGTCTGAACTCAAATTAGGAAATGAAAAAAAACAAAAAAAACATCGAATGCTGTCCCCAATTTTAAGAATATGTTTCGTATTATAATGTTTTCTGCTGCATACAGTGTAGAGGAGTGCACATCAGATATTTAATCCAAGCCATTTTTACCTTTTGATTTAGTGTAAAGGATCACATTTTTCATGCATAATACACGATACATCATCGCTATAATACTGAATCAGCAATAAAAGGTGCTGCTTACTTTTTTCGACAGTAATCCGCGACTATCGTAAAATCCTTGAATCATCTTCTGAAGTCATGGCAACCTGTGAAAGCTTAATATCACCCTGGCATAGAAGAGGAAGAAAAAGAAAGTGTCCCAACTGCCTCTCGAAGCGGGTAGTGCTCTCCTGACATCGTCATTTATTACCTTCCTCATTGTTATGGTAATTAACTGGCATTATTGATAATGATGATTATCTGAAATGATTGAATTCCTCGCAGGGCCCATTATGCCGTGTGAGTGCTGATATTTTATTCAAATGAGTAACATAATCCATACAGTCAAAGGACAGGAGACGATGTGTGATGGCTGTCAGCACCCTGCTATCAAACTTAATGGGACTGAAGGAGGGGGATGGTCCGCAGTCAGTGATGATGTATCTGCACACACACACACACACACACACACACTCAAGCACGTGCACACACTGATCATCTGGAACACCTGTATATACATAGACTGACAACGGAGCTTCTCTTAGATAGCTTTAGATAGATGGAGCCCGGTTTATTGACTATTAGAGTCTGATATTGACATTTGGAGACTCTCACTTATCAGCCCAACAGATAAATGATTCCTAATTTAGCCATGATATGTTGCAATGAAATCGTAAGCTTAATCATAAAGGAGACAATGAATATCAAGGCAACAACAACGACTAATCAACTTAATCTGTTTAGAAGCCTGGCACATGTCGCCTGAAGTGGGGGCAGTAAATGCTTTCTGCTCTGTAATTCAAGTATACCCATAGAATCAAAATCATTTATTATTGCCTTCTTTTCTTAACGACTGTCCAGTTTGATCGTTTTAAAGGGAAGTGTGTACGATACCACTTTAGAATGACATTTTCAGCTTTAGATTCTCGTCTCGGCATGTGTTAGGCTTCATGGTTGAATGTTTTGAAGTCACTGCTCTGTTTTCGACACGATCCGGGGCTAATGGTGCTCGTGGTTGTTGATGTGCATGCTGTGTGGACTAAAGGGCAATACGTCGCATTGGAAATGGTGTTGGTGTTGTGTGTTTGGACGCGGTGGTGTGTCTCTTGTACTCCTCCCTGTTGATTTATCTCAATCTTTTCCCACGGAAGACGTCTGCAGCGCCGTGAGATTGCAGTTTGTGAGCTTTAGTTATTTTATTTTATTTTATTTTTCTCCTTCCAGATCAGTGTTGATCTCACTCTTACAGCAGCAACATGGCTTCAACTTATATATTTCATGGCACATATAAGCGGGACACTCTCAAGTCACCAGTTCCCCTGGACCGACAGCTCTATGGATGTCACCTATTTAAGTGTTTAAAAAGTTTCCGAGGTCCAGGTTTAAATCAGTAAACCCTATTGTAACGGGAAATGTCCCCCTCTACTGTGCCCCATTTTTTCTTGTCTGGCTCCGCAGACCATTTCAATTGAGCGTGTGCCTCAGTGCCTTGCAAAAAGTAACCTGATTTTTTTCTTTGCACTGACAAAAATAGGGACATTTTCTTTTGAATTGCTTCTGGTGCTTGACATTTCCCTCAGAATATACAACTTCCTTTTGTGTATATTCATCATTCATGCAGGCTGATGTGCCACAAAGGATATAGTATGAGGATATTTGACTTGGAACGATGGCTAATACGATAGAAAAGGTGATTATTACCTTGTTTACTCTCGTAAAATATGTCTTTCAAATGAAAGTCAAAGTCTCCACCCCCCCCCCTGAATTGCCTCCTCTCTGCTGGTCCATCACGAGGAAAAGATTGAGCACAGTCCCATAATCTACTGAGGTGCCTCAGCGGGAGTCTAGCAAATTACCCCCCCAACACAAAATGGAATGTCTTTTCAAGGGAGACTTCAACATTGACCCCGTTCATCTGAATATGAGCCATGTTTCAATGGTATCCAGACCCGCTTTTTCAGCCGTATGTCTGTGGACGTCCTTGACCATCAGCTTTGCATGAATTGTTGCCTTTTTTTCCTCACCTCATCTCTCATTCTTTCTGTCCTTCTATAATATGTTCTAACCTCATTAAAATCGCCTAAAATCCTTTCACACAAATGCAATTAATTGTTTCTCCGGGATCTTCTTTGTCCACCAATAATGAATATTTTCCTGTCTAAATGTGCCGCGTGTCGGCAGCCGGAGGACGGATGATGGCAGTGTCGCGTAGAGGCCATTTTTCAGTGTTGTTTTTATTCAGATGGTATTTTGTTTTTCATTTGACCATCAATGTGTCACCTTGTTCTCTCAATGGAGCCTTACCTCTGCTGAGATCATCCAGGCCTTTTATTGTAAAACCAATAATGATAAGTGTTTATTAGGGATGACTAATAATTACTTTTCCATTGACATCACGTTATAAAACAGACTGTTCACAAACAGATGTCTAAAACACAATTTATTGATAATTGTATCCTGTGTTTTTTATCCAGTGCCACGATAAGATTCAAGGATTCAACCAAGAACAAATATGCGGAATGTTCTTTAACACATTGTCTGTTATGAATAGGCTGCAGCCCCTGATGTCACGCAGAGCCAATGGGCCAGTGGCCGGGCTGCAACATTGTCTTAATTAATAATAATATAAATTCTGAAATTATTTGGCAAATAATTTGAGGCTCAAACTTATTAGGTCTGTTTGTCTCCTGAATTGGGGGCAATAAATGCAAGTAAGTAGAACAGACTTGATATTAGCACTATTTGTAGCATATACAGTCATTCTGATTCTGTGTCCAAGAGTTTTCCAAACGAACTGTTAGAAATTTCAAGAACTTCAGACTTTTCATCTCATTACTCAAGTGGCAGTATGGATGTAAGTTGCAGCCCTGACAGAGCAAAGTAGAATTTTTTAAATAATTAGAGGAAGTCTGAGCATTGCTGTTAGCTAAACTCAGATTGATAGGTCAGTATGGCAGTGACTCTGACCTTATTCTAGCACGATGGCTGTCGATTCATCTCAGCAATATTACTGGACATTGGTAGACCTCTCTCACTATGCAATTCATGCAATAAGTATGTTGTTTAAAATGATAAAAGTCTTACATTACATCCATCACCAACACTGGAGGACAAGAGTTGCACAGCAACGGCATGCACTTGGCAGTTATACTTTACCACTGTCAGCGCTCGGAGAACAAGGTGTTGCATGATATTCAATATAGAAAGTTGACAGTCAAAACTGTGCTGTTCAAGCTCCTCCCTGTCTTCCCGAGCAGCCTTCAAGACGCTGTCTGCTTTAAAACAACACTCAAAGATTTGTATGAGAAATCATGGGCATCAGCAACTGTGGAAACAATTTGTCACACTTTTAAGGAGTCTAATCAGCTGCAATCACACGCTTTTATAGGCCGGGTCTTGATGAGTGAAGTACATGGAAATGTGAAACACTCGTCTGCAAATATTTCACATCTAAACGAGTCGCGCCAGCAAATGTGTGACAGTTCCAGCCGTTTTGTGGAAGACAAAAATTCAGATAGATTGCGCTCGCTTTTTCAGGTGGGAACGTCGCTTTCCTGGAGTAAGGACAATCCAGTCGTCCTCACTCAGCAAAAGATATATCCATTTGATCAGGCTGAGGAAGAGGGGAGCTCCACTGCCTCGTATATACATCTGAGGCCCCTCCAACGCTCGGGCTCCTGACATATTTTAGTGTCAATGGGACATTTTAAAGTCCTCCCGGGAACGCTAGAGTCACTTCTAACAGGGCAGAGAGACCATACAGAGATTCCATAAACTGGCATGGAGATATGACATTGCATAGCCCGAATCACCAGCACACACAAGTTAAACATTTGCACTATACGATTCCCCCCCTATACAAATCTGACATGCAAATTAATCAAAAAAAAGAAATGCCCCTGTGTGCAAAGTCTTTCAGACAGTGACATGCTGCACTAGAGAGCAAGAATTATGTGGACACATGGTCTGATTAAAAAGTAGTATGTGCATGGTAAGGTGGCGGTGGTATGTGTAAGACAGACTTTTACGGCACATCATAAACTCCCGGCAGACTGATGGAGCAGGGAAATCAAGCGTCGCATCGCCACAGACTCTGCAGTTGGAAAGTGACAATAAAAGAAATGGAATGGGAGATTAGAAGAGCCGGGCCGGACGAGAGGTGGATGTGTGTGTAATGGTAAAAGACAAGGCGCCCGGCGTGCGCTGCAGCTTCGTGCAGTCAATTGCGTTTCCTTAGGAAACGTGCGGTATAGAAAGAGGAGCTCAGTCACACATTAGAATACATTTGCTCAGTTGACAGACGCCCTCCCACTGTGAAACAAGCTCCACAGTGGCAATAAAATAAAAAAAAAAAACCTCACTCCCGCTCCGCGTCACCATTGACAGATAACAAGGTTACACTCCTCCAGTCGCGCCGCCTGCGTGTGCCCCGGGTAAAGTTCTGCCACACAAAATGTGACACTTGAAGCCCAGTGCTAATGGCAGCTGATTGATTTCAGCCCGAGAAGACTCTCTGCGGCCTCCGTCCTCACCAGCCCCTCTGTCGCTTCACCGGGACGAGTCGCTCAGTCTGTGTCAGTCAGATCGGGCTTCACCTTTTAATCTTTTCACAACCCCCCTCGAGTGCTTTTTTTTCGGCATGCCTACGACACGTGTTGACTCATCACTTCCACAGTTGATGCTGCCCCTGCATTGATTCCTTTTGTCATTCACAGGTTGATGTTTCCACATTTCATATATAAATCTGTACGATTCCGAACGATTAGAATGTCGCTGCTGCCCCCAAAAGCACGGACATAATCCCCAGTGTGTGCATAATGTTCAGAGTTCTCTTGTCGGTTGTATAGTGTGTGCTGTAACTGTTTGATGTCAGACAAGTTACGCTCATGCCTTAACATGTAATTGAGAAGACTCTCCAGCCTACTAATAATTGTGCTGTTTGTGTCTTTTTGCACATTAACCTTCTCCGCTGATCGCTGCATGCAGATAACTGGGAGCAAAGTTGCGGTAAGTAGCCCATTATTTATTTGGCTTCTGTATCTTGTTCCTTGTATGTTTCTTCTTAAGCACACACACACACACACACACACACACACACACACACACACTCTGGAACACTGTTGAGGAGCACGTTCCAAAGTGTGCCAGTGAGGTCATTTTAATGGCCTTGATTTTTATTTCCCCCCCTGATATTGCTAATGGTTTGTCATTTCGGAAAAGGCTATAAATTGCCAGGACAATTCTTGCATGTAAATGGTTGCACTTTCAAATGAGGGATTTTGAAATTACATAGCCTGGGAATTAAGTGGAAGATCTCTTGTTGCTCTCCGCCATTTCCTTTGAAATGGATGGCAGTGTAACGCCCATTAGCATATCAACAAAGAGAGATGGCTTTTACACAAATGCTCATAATCTGCAATGTAATCTGTTTATCAGAACATGGTGCATCTCAATGTTTTCCGCTGTGCTCATTCTGTCTGGCGCACAATACTTACTGACAATGTGTGTCACTTAAGGCGTTGTACACGCACATTTGTATACACAATCCATGCATACACTCCGACAATGCCTCACACACAGCCTAGCAAATGGACAGCATCTCTACATCTCTTGCTTGAGGAGCACTCAAGGCACTTCAATTCACATACACCCATTCTCACACGGACACGCAGACACACACACACACACACACACACACACACACACACACACACACACATGTTCTTCCTTTGTATTTGTACCACTTCTCTGCTCATATGTCCCATTTTCCCATTAATGTACAAACATCAGGGACAATCTGAGGTTCACCACTCTGCCCAAGGACACTTGGTAATAATGACTGGACACGTCAGGGGTTGAGACATGGACCTCATGAGTTGTGGACTCTTTTCTCCGCCTCTTGAGCAGTAAACAGTTGGACAAGTGTCCAGTGAATTTGTAAATTTTATGTCTTTGCCAACTGTTTCAAAGATTTCTTGGCAAAATACAGCGTGATCAAATTCAAATCTGATGTTTGGTGTTACCTGAATGTGTAACAGACTCTCAATCAGACTCAGGTGCTCAGGTGTATATCAGAGTTGAAGAGTTTAAATAAGGCTTCTATATATAAGTGTTGACACATATTCAAATGTACAATCGAATATCCTCCCTGGTGGTCGAACGTGGCTACATCAACTCTATTGAAAATGGCAAGGCAGAATCGTTGTACATGGATTGGTTTAATTATATACAGTGTAAGGAGTTCTCTGTCGTTATTTCCTTTTCACCTCTCAAGCTGTCTGTCAACATGTGAACACAAATGTAGAAGCGTCTTAATCTAATTAGGAGTCTTGAGAAGGCAGATGACGACAGTGCCTCCTTTGCAGCTGGCAGATTGTCATTTGGGTGAATGTGACTGGAAAAACCAAACAAAACATAAATTCAGTGTTTCACCTGTTTGCAAGTTGAAGTCAGTAATCACTTACTGTGGACTAGTTTGTCACTGCGACTCACAGCAATGTTTGACTTATCTATGGAAGTTGGAGGGAGCCCACAGTACCTGTTGCATACAAATCGGCAGCACGTGGCAGATACAGTCTCTTCTGAGGTGGTGGTCCATGGAAAGGGAGAAAATGGCACTCTGTTATTGGTTCAGCAAGTGTTGAATTATCACTTTGAATGGCTTTTCATTGCCTTTCGAGAGCTTTGTGAGGATTAAGAGGACTGTAAAGCCGAACTGGAACACAGACAAGGTAAAGGAGCACACTGTGACCTGGCTTCTGCTCCGTCCGTGCTCTCAGACAAACCTGGTTCTTTGAAGCGTTTTACAGAGACGTTTTGTATCGATTGCATTTTCTGCTTCTTTGTCAAACTGTTCTTTTGTGCTTGGTTATTTCTGTGGCAAGAGTGGGGCTTTTCGGTTTGGCCTTTACAAACGTGGATGGAGTAGCTCTCGATCAGCCGCAATGGCCTCATTGTGTTCGGTAAATGGAATATGACAGCGTTACCCCAGCTTGTATCATGACTGCTCATCCGCGATGTGAAGGCCTACTTTCAGAGGCTCGGCAAACCAAGTCGAAAGGTGCCGGGCCCCCCCGTTTCTCGAGAAGTTTACTCCGGAGTTTCCTGAGATTCTGACCTGACCTCTGTGGCCCGTGTCGATCCGGAATTGGCCATCCACCGATACAGTTGAGGTGGCGACAGCTCTGAGCTGTCATCCTCAGAAGGTGCACTGAAAGAGGGAAAACGCAAAGAAGGCATTTGAGCCCGGTTAACCAATCATGGCTTTTCTCTGCTTTGCTGGCAGATTGCCATTTTCACGCTGTCAGCGCGCGTCAGTAGGTTAGAGCGCTCTCAGGTGTGCTGGAAGGAGAGTGTTGGTTACGACCGTCTATAGGGAACACACAACTGTAAACCCCTCTGTCTCAGGCATGAAATCTCTCTGGCACCTTCCCCCTCTCCCAGTAGAGAACGAGGGGGTGAGAGAGGGCTGCGTGAATTGGTTCTAATCCAGTCTGAGCAGCGTGTAAGCGTGCAACATCGCTAAGTCTCACATGCTCTCTTCACCTCCTCGGAGGGAAATAAGTGCAGCACTTATGTAGGCACCGGGATGCCCGCAGGTAGACGTGAGCGCCGGCCGACGAACGAGACTCGCCCGCCTCCACTCTGGCCACTGCGGAGATGGCTTTTGCGGCGCCGGCCCCCGTTAAAGACTCGCCCGATTCACGTCACAAGTCAGGGGCCGTGATATGGCAATCCATCAATGGCTCCCGCGGCGCTGCCGTCAAAGTCCACTTCCCTCTTTTCTGCACCGCCATTGATGAACCCTGCGGCTCGGAGGAACGCCGCTGAGACCGTGACAGTCGAAGCGCACATCAGCGAGACGAGGCGTGTGCCCCCGTGTGTTGAAAAAGCAGCTATCTCCAGACCACAGGGGGGTGATCAACATCTGTGTGGCTGGACGGATGAGGCTTATTTTCATGTTAACATGCCGGTCAGCTCCCAGATGTCAAGCGGTGGTGTTAACAGGTACAGTACATGTCTCCGTGAATGGTCGTCAGCGTGAGGATTTGATTAAGCTGCCGGCCGACACAAATAACTTGGACCTGAGGGAGTAGACGGGAAGTGTGACATCGTATCTAACGTATAAAAGTAAGTGCCGTGTGCAAAATGTTTTTTGGCCAATTATGGATGAACCCTGATCTCCTGCCATGCACGCCCTCACACACGCATGCACACACTCTTGCACACACTCATGTGCATACACATGCTAGCTGAATTACCTTTTTTTTCTACAGGTCATCAAGAGGGGCGCGAAAACATTTTGGGTACACTGCTGCCCCCTTCTGGTAGTTTTCACATGAATTGGTGTTTTCTTTTTCAGTGTATCAATAATTTCAACACTTTGAATTTGACATTTCCTCAGAGTGAGACAGGATTTCTATATGAAATCCCCATAAAAGAAAGAAAGATATAGCTGCTAGCGTTCGGCTGATCTTGTTTATGATCCATGTGAATTACCTGTTTGTTTTGTTGCTGCTCAGAAGCCGAACAAGCACTGGCCTGGTGGACTGTAAAGAATCCATGTTGGAGGTGACAGAAAGAGAACGTTGATATGAGCACATACAAATATGCGGCTCCTCTTTAACTTGATATGAAAACACTGTGCCAAGAATGCTTATGGAGGCTCTTTTGAAAACAGAAAAACAAGAAAAATTGTGGTGGGCCTGAAAGGAAATCAAGCCACCCTCTCCATGATTCTCCTTTTTACCTTTTAAAACCACATGCCTGAAAAGACTTTTTGTCTCAAGCAAGCTATTAAACTGTTTGCCGAGGGTTGAGCAGATTTGATGTGGCACATGTCCTTGGTGCTTTAAAAGAACGGCAATGAAAAATTAATCATGTGCCTCCCGTGCCCTGAGCCAGTGTTCACCATAGATTCTATCTTGAATTAAGATCAAGGAAACATGCTCTGGAGGGGACTGTTTGAATAAGATGTTTCTTTGATTGGCTGAAAGCTTCTTCCAGAGTTCATCTGATGAAAATAAAAAATGAAGTTGTCTGAGAGTATGATTAGGAGGGATTTATTTGACAAACTGCCGTTGAATAGCTTATCTTCAAATATGGAGTCAGCTGTCGCTTTTTTAAATGGTCATATTGAACATTTGCTCCTCCATTTGTTCATTCAAATGCATATTTTCCCTCTCCCTTCCTTTACTGGGAGTTGGGATCCTAGATGTGTTGGACAGTGTCTTTCTGCTGTATATGCCGCCACCAGTCGTATCGTAACTGGCCGAGTTGTTTGATATTTGAGACGTAGCAGCGTAAGACTTTCAGGATAATGAAGTTGGGGTCAAAGGTTGACTGATTAGCTGGAAGGAGAATTCACTGACAACCCCTCTGCGTTAAAGTTAATATGAGTAGGAAGATTTATTTTAATCATATTCTCACTCGAGCCAGGCGTTGAGTGAAACCGAATCGATCAACTTGATGGTCAGATCACTGACTAAAGAGGATTTACATCAGGGATTTCATATTTAATTGTTCACATTTTTTAACAGTATTTTTGTGCGTGACTCTTGCTCTTTTTCTTTTGATTGAATTAAGTTCTGTGGTCAGGGGCCAAATAGTCTCAGTGTAGGTTACTTGCTGCAACAGAAGCTCAGAGACCCATGTATGACTGCTGCCTCTCGTCTTGGCCTCGATTCGTAGGGTTGTCAGCTCTCTGAGTCTTAATAAACACAGCCAGAGACGTGAGAGCTGCTCCATCCAAAGTAGGATGAATGAATGCTGTCGCTTCTGATCAGACCAGGATTTCTCCAGGAGGTTTGTGTAAAAACCAGAGTTGACATCCGGGTGGTTTCGAGATGACGTGTAGCTAAACATGTCGGCACGGGAAGAATTAGGCTACGTTGTCACTTTTGTTGATCTCTCAATTCTTTAGAAGGGTTTTGTTACTGTTGATTGACAAGATCTTTGAAGACTATCGAGAATGACAAGAGCATCAGTATATATACATTTTTTTTTTCACCTGCTCTTGAGGACTGATTTTTTTTTGTGTAGGTTTTATCTTAAAGGTACAATGTGTACCATTTGGCAACATCTACATGTGAAGTTGCATCTTGTACCCATCACCTCACCCTTCCCACCCTACGGTAGCCCTGGGTTGTCATTCAAAAGATGCTTATTACGTACGCCCAATCTGGGCTATTGTAAAAACATGGTGACTCCCATAGGGTGGACCCGCTCCTGATGTAAATATACATCAAAGTGCGCATTTAATGTAACGGGCAAGACACGCATCGAGGTGGTGATACATTCGTCAAAATGTCTGGATATACTCGTTTGTTGTGAGTGACAAAAATGGACAGAAATCGTACACACTGCACCTTTTAAGCAGATAGACCAGTGCGCTGTGCGCTACCTAAGATTGATCAATTAATGCTTCTAGTTTCCCACCAAATAGCTCGTCTTGAGGTGTTCATGGTTGGCTTGACCTTTGTAGGCTGTGGGGGAAGCAGAGCGCCCGCTGTGACAGAGTGTGAGCTGTGTGGGAAGGATTAAGTCAACACCCGCTCCTACAGGGCGATGAGAGAAAGAGAGGTTACTTTTCCATCAGCGTTTGTCTCTCTTTCATTTCCCTCCCTCAATTTTTATCTTTTCATTCCTTCCTCCCTTTGCCATCTCCCCGTCTCCTCGCGCACATCTCCACCGCCATAACACATACAGCACTTTTTTTTCTTTTTTTTCTTTTTTTCTTTTCTTCCAAAGGCAAGAAACAATCATTCCCCCTTCAATCCGAAGGGGAGACCTGGATCTTGTTATTTTGAAGCGAACATGAAAGGCTGGAGTGGGCACAGTAGGCCGATATTGGACTGAACAGTAGCTACGGCGGTGCTTTATGGTCTCTCTGTATTTATGTCTGCACGTGCTTGTGTGTGGCAAGTAAATAGACTTGGATATTACAACTTGGACTTTGGATATTGTGCAGGGGAGAGAATAGGATCACGTATCATTTAGAGAGGGGGGGAGATTCTTAGTTGTGTTGATTGCTCGTGTGTGATTTTTATGTACTGTATGCACATCGCCACTCCAGTGATGGGGCTTGTGAATTCCGGCTATGCTCTCAGTTGTACATCTCTCTCCCCCACAGCTCTGTCACACACTCACCGGCACCGTCGACATGCTCAGCTCGGCAGGAGGCTGCTGAAGGGCCGCATTAGGCTCCATAAACTTTATAGCATATTTTTACAACCCGCCTCTCTGTATGCATCCACCATCACATCCCATCGCATCTGCTTTAACTGTTCACACAGCTGTGAAATTCTGTGTATCCCCATGTTTTATGGTCGCCCGCTCCTCCAGTCACTCCCGATTTCTTTATTTGCTTCCTTAGCGTTTTGATATCCCCTCTCTCCATCGGTGGATATATTTAGTAAGAGGTTTGCTTTGCTCTTCGGAGTGGTCTGCCTTTTTCACCCGAGATGTGATCTCTATAAAATTTTGGAACTTCAAAGCATGTCGCGATTTTCACGGAGGGGAAAAAAAAAAAAAAAACCCTCGCTATAGGCCACCCTTTTATAGTAGATCCATCTTCACACTGACAACGCATGGACTCTCCTTGCAGTGCACGCGACAGTCGATTTGTTCTTTCTGTTTCACCACTGACACGATGGGAGATGTTGTCATGCACCCGTGGTCGACGCGAGAGGAAACCCGTGCCGATGTAACTGTCGCGTTTGGAGGGAGTCACATTGATGGGCCTGTATATAATCCCTCTTTACGCCCGCAGTAAGCCCACCATGCCCTGTGGGAGCGCCTTACTGCTCAGCCAACTAGTCCACTCAGCACAACAGAGTGCTAACAAGGTATAGTCTCTGCCTACCAGCCCCAGTGCTTTCATAGAGCTGTCATACTTCGAGGCACAAGAGTAAAGCCACATAATCGCCTCATCAACAGCCAGGTCCACCCCCCCCCCCCCCCCCCCCCCCCCCCCCCCTCATCAACAGCCAGGCCCCCCCCCCCCCCCCCCCCGATTCCCTGGACAGCTCTCTGCAGTAATGATTGGTGACATGATCAAGGCCAGATCACTCGCCGTGTTACTGTCTGGCTTGCAGTTTCTTTTCTAAAGGATGCACAGGAGAGATGGGGCCACGGTTTCAAAAATGGCAGGCTTCAAGCTGTATCACTGTTCGACTGGCAGCACAGCTGGCGCTTGTTGAATGAATGAATGAATGAACGACTGGATAAACGAAAACATAAACGAATGAATGGAAAACATTCCCTGTGCTCGACATGAAGTCTCAGGCAGCTGTGCCCGACTTCAAGCTTGGTTGCTAAAGCATTAGTGTAGCCACACCTGAGAATGGAGGTTTTATCCTAAGTGAGCTTCCTCTCCCTCTTCCTCATGCCTGCCGCTTGGACGGCGTTCAATTTGCCAAACTATTTGCGGGTTTTCGCAGATTACACGGCCTCTTCCTCTGTGGCGCACCGCTAAAGTTTGTGGCTATGTATCAGAGCCAAAGAAAAGTGTGGAGAAGCTCTGTGGGGGCTGATGGAATTGGATTGTAGTGAATCATTTGGATTGCCATGAGCATCGTGGCCGGTCATGCGTGGACGATTGTCTGCCTCTATTAAGACAGAGGCCACAACAGCTGCAGTTCTCCAGCCAGCATTGTAGTACTGGAGTCCAGCACTTGGTGGCAGTGGGCGCCCATTGAATTGGCCAGTTGGTGCAGTGCATAAGAGCTGAAAGCCTCATTGTTGTTATGGAAGTGACCAAATGGTTTTCATTTAGCCCACGAAAGACAACTCTGTCTGTGTGTGTGAGTGTGTGTGTGTGTGTGTGTGTGTGTGTGTGTGTGCGTGTGTGTCTGTGTGTGTGGCACTAACTGTTAGATGTTTGGTCTTTAAAGAGGAGAATAAGTGTGAAATGACTTGATGGCTCTTAAAGTGTCCCAATCAATACATTAGCACCATGAACAGGGAAAAGGGGGGAACAAGGATCAAACCCACGCTCATTCACGTGATTGTGTTGCTGTGCACACGGTCCAAAGTGTCATCCATCGTTGACATTGGAGAAGCTGACCATCCTCTCCCGCCTCCACTCATTTTTCCTGCAACTGTTGACTTCAGTGATGGAGGCCCATGTGAGGAAGCGTGTGTTACATTACTCGCCGTCAATAAGACACGTTGTATCGACAGTTCTTTGCGCTGTCATACCTGAATTATTTATTAGATCGGCCCCACACTGATGAACGCATGTAGTCCCACACCAACAGCACATCAGTTATGCTCACAAAAGCACACCAGTGATATGGCACTCTGTCCTCCCCGGTATTCTCTCTCTCTCTCTCTCTCTCTCTCTCTCTCTCTCTCTCTCTCGCTCTCTCTCCCAGCCTGTGGAATGACACCACATCACTTGTCACATGCTCTTGGAGAATTCCGTTGCAATTCCTTTCCCCCTCGGAGAGATCAACGCCAAGCCTCCCGTTGCTTTCCCGTCTCCGGCTCTTCGTGGCGGCCATGTTTGCTCATCGACACCTTGGGCTTTGGGCACATTCTTTGGTCACTTGTGTGCGTCCATGGCCGGGCTCCATTTCCAGCCCAGGTTGTTTATCCAGCGTCGACACTGGAGACACCAGTGACAGAAAGGTGTATCCTCACTCACCCCCCACCCACCACTACCTCCCCCCCCCCCTCGACACATGCTGTGCCTCTCTATTTTGACTTCCTCCACCTTGTCATTCAGCTGGTGTGCCCCCGCTAACGTACCCTATCAATTTTTGATGCTCAACTATATGATGGGTCTAGTTTTTCCACAGGTAGAGTGCCAAGTCAATCTGAGTAAAATAAATCAAAAGAAAGACTTGGATGTTGTTGATATCACACAGCCAGTGGTCAAACCGTATCAAGCATTTCTTTTGAATGGAGCCAATTACTGGAGATTGGCCTGAGGCTGAACTGATGGTGGATGTATAGTGTTCCAAATGGTGATGCCCTTGATGTTGGCTATAGACCCAGCATGAGAGGTGACATCCAATCATGTTGAGATGTCTGACCTATCTCTTTATGTCCTGAGTGTGGTCCCTGAGAGATGATCTTTCTTAATGCTGATTGGGTGGATGTCTTCCTCAGACCTGAGCTGCCGGCCTTGACTCACACATTGTCTGCCACTGGATGTGATGGATAAAAAAAAAACATGGGACTCTAAAATAGCGAGCCCTGGTGTGTATAATTACACAGTCATTTAATAAGACAAGCAGCAAATTCAGTGTCATGTGTGAGGTATTTTTCTTCTTTCCTGTCAACTTTTCCCATGTTAGCTTTCAGTTGGCTGTCGCTGCTGCCGACGGCTGTTGTTTGCTGGATTGTTTGTGTGTCACCTCGCGTGTCTCCGTGTGAGGAGGAGGAATTTGCTTCCACAAAAGAGTGAAATTGAGAGGAGGAAAAAAAAAAGTTCCTTCCAAAGCCCTGCAAGTATAGAACAAAAGAACAGAGGGAAAATCTTGATGTTATTACGCCGGCAACATCTTCTGAGCTTCTGATATAAATGAACTAAGGGTTCTAAAATTGTCATTTGAATTATGCCTTTCATCTCCCCATGGTTTTTAGTGAAGCAGTTCAGCCCAAGTCTCTAGTGGATGTTTTTTTTTTTTTTTTCTTAGCCTGTTTGCATTTCTGAACAAGCGCCATAACTGTAATGAATTCTATTATTTTAAAACCAATTACTGTTAGTTGGGAGCTTTTTCGCAGCCGTTGTCGTGCTCTCAGAGGAATAGTGCTGCTGCAGTGTCGACTGCACTCAAACCTGATGGTATTTCTTCCCCATTTCCCCAACCACCCATACTAATGTAGTTTCCCGGCGTCACCATACAGTACGCACTCCACACACACAGCATGAATGTTTGTGTGAAAGAGAGTTGAAGGAATCAAAGCAATGAAGGATTTACGGGGATTGTGTTGTTTGTGTAATCAGTTGAATGTTGTGGGAGCCAATGCACTGGTTGCATGTGATGGAATTATGAATAATGCATTGGAATAAAAACAAGGAACAGTGCCTTTACTTGGCCCTGATTGCAGAAGTATCAATCAATCATTAGCATCCCTTATGGTTTGTAATCATTTTGACAAAGATTTCTCATACCGTTGTTGCATTTCTCAAGGGAACGTCACTCAAGTCCTGACTAATAAATGATATTTCAATTGTTCCAATATGAATGTGTGTATATGTACTCGTGTTCATATTAAAAATAAATCTGTCACCTGGAGGCAGAAAATCCATGTCAGGAGCAGAATGACAACGGTGACATGTGTTCCTCACTCACTGTCACTCAGTGTTTATATGTCAGAAATAAGATTTATTTTATTGACATTTCAGTTTTGTTTCCAGAGGAACTGTTGAGTTTATGGAATATCCTGACAAATTTATATAAATCCATCTCTGCTCTAATTTTTATTATGTTAGAAAACGAAACAATGTGAGTGTAGATTCCCTGAGCGATGGTTTCCTGATTTGACTCCCAGCTGGCAGGACCCTGCATTGGCTTGTCATTCAGGTTTTCTCTCTAACAACAACAATAAGAACAAAGACGCACATTTTGTGTCCTCCTATACGTCTTCACCCCGATGGAAAATAGGCCTGTGGCGAAACCAATAGAACCGCCTCTGAAACTTGGAGGAAGAGCCGTGCACTCGAGCAAACACATGGCTTATCAGATGGAGGCCTGGATGCATCGGCCATCCATCTAAAGACCCTGCCAACTTCATGTGACCGTGAGGTCAGCTAGCTTGACGAGACTCTTCACGCACACATTTGAACATTTGCTATTGCATTGCATCTCATATCCCCATCGCAATATTGTGTACTACTTGTCACTGCACACATTCCTCATATTGTTGTGCAGGCTTATCGGACGCAGCTTTTTGGTTTAGCATATATTGAAAGCTGAGACTGTACAACAAATGCAATATCAATAGTAATTTCATACCAAATGTGTTGACAACATACATTTCATAATCTGAATCCCATATGACTTTGAATTACCTGAGTGAAAAGCAAGCAAGTTGAAAGAAATGTAATTAATAACATAGCGTACAGGATACAGGGCCAATGCGCACTGGAGTCGCTGAAAGCTTTTCCACCCTTTCCCTTTTATCGTTGTGTAATTAATGCTACGTGGACTAACAACGTAGTCTTGTTCAAACTACTGTTAGGCCACAATGTTCCCCTTTTGTTCTTGATAATTATATTTATTCACCATCACCACAGGCCTGGACAGACACCTGTACAGACACAGACAGAAAGTTTCCTTTTGACACGGCTCTCCCATTATTTTCTTTTCTAAGCACACGACTAATTGGATCCTGCCTCCGTGCCCGGGCCAGTGTTTGGTGATGGACGTTTTTTTTTGTTCCTCCTTTTTCAAATAAATCCTAATAGAGTCGCTTGCATCAAACTTGGCAAGTTGCATATTTGGAAGTTGTGGTGAATGTGAAGGAAAATGTGAAAGGCTCGCCACCGTCACTCATTAAAAGCCAGCCACTCATTACGCCCCCTACAGATTGATTTATAGCTTATTTAATAAGCTGAAAGGTTACCTTAAAACAGACTTTCTCCATAATTGACCAATTTCGTGCCGCTCGATAAGCATTCACGTCAAGCTGCAATGTTTTTGTCCGTCTCCACGCCCTCGCCTCTCTCTCTCTCTCTCTCTCTCTCTCTCGTGCGCCACCGCCGACACGTCACTGTCATGATAAGATATTAGAGGCTGTATGAAATATTCAACATGTTATATTTTGCATGTTAACAGGGTGGGGTCCAAAACCTGGGCGCACACGGGCTGCAGCATTAGTTAGCATCACTGAATGTTCGCTTAATTAGGCCACTTTGCCCAACAGCTGTCTGCTATTAGAGCCCTTTGTTCCAGATGTTATCTCATTAGAATGGCATTGATCATCCTAATGACTTCAGGAGCGATTATTGGTCCACATTAGTGTGACCTGCTTGCTCCCCTCTCTCCCCGAGGTCAAACCCACCCCACCCTCGCCCATCCATATGTTCGCTTGATGGGTTAAGTGCGGCAGCCATTCCGTTTCTTTCCGTCATGGATGCTTGTATGTGGAACCGCCAACAAATGGGGAAGCGGGAGCAAGCCAGAATAGCCGCTGCATGCTGGTGCAAACAGGGTAATTTGTGGACATTAAGCCCATTCTCTGTGTTTGTGAGTGGGCTAATGCCAAGTGTACACAATTTCCTGTCTGTGAATTGGCCCCAGTGTCCTTGCAAAAATGGATTCTTTTTGTTTTGTGAGTGGGTGGACTGGGTTTAAACTCCGCTTTTTTCATTTTGCCTCACACCACATTCAGTTAAAGGGAATGGCGGCGGTTACCTTGCCGTGAGAGTATGGTCTTCAGAA
>JAFBJT010091270.1:0-13718 GCA_016785325.1 Chascanopsetta lugubris | reverse complement strand
GAGTGTGTGTGTATATATATATATATATATATATACATCTCCATTCATATCACTCAACATCCAAAGCTTTCATTTTATGCTTGTGTGAGTTTGCGTGTTTTCATGCATCTGTGTTTCCTCATTCTCCTGCAGTGCTGCAATGATAGAAAGACAGAGGGCATTTGAGCCCTGATCTCATTTTGGTTGTGGTCTGGGTATCTTTGCGGACAGACGAGGCTTTGCCGGGGCATCGTTGACAGCTGAGAAGCAAGTGGCTCCCTCCGCTGCCACAACGAGCACAGAGCACAGGCGTTACACACAAATCCGAGCGTCTCCGCTCTTTGTTTCTTCTCTCCGCCGGACTCGAAGCCGGGGCCCGCCTGTGAATTCTGTGAAGCCAGTGAAGCGTTATACACTCACTGCCGAGACAAAGTGCGAAAATGGGATAACGAATAAGCGAGAGAATGAGGGGAAGGTGGAAGGTTGTGTATTGGATGCATAGGAATTAGGAGAGAGGAGTAAAGTGCAGAGTGATTGAAAGAGGGACGGGGAGATGTGTCTCACTGCCCACTCAGCCTGTCCCACCTCCTTACCACTCAGCACTGTAACTAATCCTGACTTGACCGATTCCCGCAGACGACATTGAAAGCCTGTCTTCGGTGCCACAATGCGTCTCCCTCGGCCTGTCGGGTTTTCGACTTTTCCCGCCGCCTGAACGCCGCCGCTGTATTACTCTGGGCCTCTGTTTTATGTCGTGGACTCGAATGTGCAGTAAAACAATCAGTCTTAATTGCTTTCATCTCAGTGGCCCAGTCTCTCAAGTTTTCAGGCTCCACGGCCTAATGAAAACGGAGAGGCATCAGTTTAATTATAATGTACTTGCCTCTTATCGAGGAGAGATTGTTTTTATTTGGAGCCCTAATGAATTTCTCATCAGTCTGTTATTAACATTGTGCTATCTGGGGGTCAGCCGGGGAAGCAGCCAATTACTTGGCTTTGTGCTCAACGATGGACGAGTATTTGTACCTGTGGTGAGAGACAACAAGCAGACGGTGAAAGTGGGATGAAAACAACAAAGGCTAGAATCTTCCCATAACAGATATGTTAAAACAACTGTGTACAGTTACATGTGCCGTAAATATGGGCATTGGATCGTCGTTGAAGACTCTTGCTATATGTAATGCTCTTGTCACAACTGGCCCATCTGCAGTATCACCCAGAATTTTAAAGCAAATGTCAACGGTAAAATCAATAATGGCTGAGTTACGTTGATCTCCTTCATTTGAAAGATTCTGGTGCGCTGCATGAAGGTTCCCCATCACACCCTCACTTCAACTGCGCAGAAATGCTGTGACCGCTCTCGCTATCTCACTCCGTTCTTTATTTTTCCGGCCCGTTTCCACCGGATCCATAGACTGTGTTTAGCCTGTTGTTGTTTTGAAGTGAATGGGGCAAAGCACTCGGCATTAGCATGAGGACATTTAATGATGATTTGACATTCTTATCAATGACCCTGGCTGTATATGTCATGGCTTCCTTAACCTAAAAGCCATTTGGAGCTAATCTAATGGGATATGAAGGGAACATAATGATGTGTGGGGCCTTGTTATTTGCCTTTGTTCACAAAACACTTCCCTAGTTTATTGCATTTTACGGTTGAGGGGCTTGATCACTAGTATTATGGCTTTGTAAATGGGAGTCAATAAATTACCCTCTGATTAAAGACGATGCCCTCACTTTAGGTGTGAGAGCCATTCGCTATGCATGGTTAGCCCGAGTCTTTTTGTGTGTACTCGTTTAATCACTTTAATTCCTCTTTCATTTGGGCCCGCTTCATCTCCATCACTCTGACTTGCCCCTGACAGCTGGACATGGCACAAACATTTTCTGTGTATAGTAAAGGAAAGCTTTTAGGTGACAAGTAGGGTTTTGACATGCATTTGAGTAAACCTGTTATCACACAATCGACTTACTTAAAGGCCTAGACAGTCCTCGGTACCGTTCTCCTCTCGAGTGTTGTTTCATGTAGGTTTGAAAGCCTTTGTCTCTATTCACCGATGAAAGGCTTGATTTCAGTTTTCCAAAAGAAGTCACCTGCGTTAATGATGCTCGGAGAACTGGAAGGTGTTACATGATCTGCTTTATGTTCGATGACAATCATCAGGAACATGGGTTCTGTACTTATGGGCTTTATTTTGCTCTTTATCTTTATTTTTGCAAGCTAGGGCACCGAGAACTGAGAAAGTAATTCATTATCTTAACATGTAAGATGAGCCCCTCATGACTTATTTCAAGATTAGTCAGATCAACATGTTTTTTATTAACAAAGATAATTGTATACCCCACAGTTATTAAAACGGAGTCATGAAAAACTTGCTGTCTTTTTAAAAACACTGCCACTTCATGGCAAGTGCAGCTCTTCACTAACTTTATGAAGTGCACTTTTGGGTTGAGGGGGAAAAAAAAAACAAACAACCCAAACATGTGGTAAATAACTAGACAGATGGTCCAGGTCTGTTGACAGAAGCTTTATGCATGGCAACAAGGGAAGAGGATTGTACTGCATTTCTGCTGACCCTCATGCTTTGAGGGGGAAAAACATGCTGACCTCCTTCCCTCAGCCCTCTGGTTCTGTTTCATGCATCTTCAAACCTCAGTCACACTGATTGATACACTGAGGAATAGCCTTGAGCTTTATTTTCAAACGCAGTACCAAACAAGTACCCAGAAGCACTGTAAACTTTAACGGGTCATTATGGGACTGAAGAACCACATCCCTTGCTCCCCCGACTAAACATTCATCCTCACGCCGTTTGCTGTGTTTTGATAATGATCGTGAGATTTGAGGAATCAAAGCAAAGATTAGCTGAGTTTCATGTGGCAGACGTCACTTTGCATCGGTCATAACTTGGTCTAACGTTGGACGTGTTTTCACTCGGTAACAGCCGCATAATCAGTCTGCGGTTGGAATGCTTTTGAATACGCTACGCTACAACAGGATTCTTGGGCTTTGAAGATGGACATTTGCGGCTAAGAGGTGTTCTGCATGTTTTACTGTGCTCTAGGATTTGTGAGGGTTCATCGATTACCGAGATAATTAACAATCCGAGGGCTTTTCTAGCCACTATACAATTTCCCGGTAAGATGGTTTTAACACTTCACAGACCAGTTGTTTTCGCTTTTGTTTTTTCCCTCAACACCGCGTTGTTGTCTGTGCGCAGCACCGCCGCCCGCCCTAAATCGAAAAGTCCTCTGTCGGGTTTAGGTTGTACCCCCTTAGTCTGGATTAGTCCCACTGCTGGAGGAGGATGAGTGGAGGGAGTCAGGAGGATAATGCGGGCACAGGGTGGGCTCAGGGGTAGCCAGCAGGGCCCCAGCAAGGTGGATCTTCCTGTGGTGCTAAGCCTCTTAACTCGCTCCATCCTCATTGGTGTACTCCTCTTTACTGGTGTATCTCCGTTTCCTTTGCTACAGAGAGCGTAAAAAAGAAAAAAAAAGAAAAAGCAACATCAGTCATGTTTCCATCGGCCACATAATAATCAACCTCCCAGTCTGAGTCGATTAAAACTTGAGGGATTTGTGTGATGATCAGGCATATTTCATTAAATTTCATTAAAGCCCATTTGCATGTTACCCAAAACACTTATGGTAGTCCACGGAATAATGAGAAATTGGCTCATTTGAATTTCAAAATTGAAGCATATCGTGTCTTGGGTGGCAGACTTTTTAGCATTATGCAGAGTGATGAACTCCACTTTGTGTGACACTGGGAGCATATTCTGACAATGTCTCCATCCTTCCATGTATTACTCTTTTCGTTGCCAAAATGTCCCTTGTTTTTTTTCTACTAGTTAGGGCTTAGTGTTGCAGTATGGGTCACACAGCATATCTCAGCAACTGTCTTGTGATGTCAGACTTTAAAATGGATGAAAATGGATGGCCATAGTTCATTTAACAAAACGATCTGTAGATGAATAGAATTTCAATCCACACTTTAACTTGGCTCGAACCACAAGTCTCGCAAAACCTGCGGCGACATCGACAATGGCCAAGCCAATAAAGTAGTGCTTCTACAAGTGGAAGTAGCGCCTCATACAAGTATCAAACAGTTGTCAGATGTAATTTATACCTCAGAGTGCAGCTGCGAACCTCTGGATCTTAAGTGGTGTATAATTGGCACGACGAAGTGTGGCGAGTGGCCGGGGGAATTAAACAGGAGGCACCGGTACAAGGTGCAAGGTACGAGGTGCCTCCGCCTTTGCAGTTGCACCAGCTTGTGATGTTGTGACAGATGTCACAGGACAGACTGATGTTCCGTATAAATGCTTTCATAAGTTACAGCACCGGCACTGGTATGTTTGTCGCCATCTGTTGCCGTGCTTCCTTTCAGGGTCCTGAAAAGTGTCGATCCAATGTTGTTTATTTGCTGTCAGCAAACCCCCCACCCCAACCACCCTACCC
Organism: Chascanopsetta lugubris; assembly: GCA_016785325.1. Classification (NCBI taxonomy): domain Eukaryota; kingdom Metazoa; phylum Chordata; class Actinopteri; order Pleuronectiformes; family Bothidae; genus Chascanopsetta; species Chascanopsetta lugubris. The sequence goes on along the minus strand of JAFBJT010091270.1, from coordinate 9,278 downwards.
CCACCCCCACGCCCAACCCCAACCCCCTCCCCCAACCCCCTCCAGCACCAGACAGTTGTTAACCGACACAGATTGAGTGTTCTGCTCATCATTTTACAAACCATCTCCTCCCCTAACCGTACTCGCCCGTCTACCTCTGCTTCTTGCTGACTCGCCCTCCTGCTCGCAGTCTGCCACTGTTTAACCATTTGTCTTTAAACATGTACACGAGAGGAAAACAGCTCGGCGAAAAGGGAAATGAATGCAGGAATGTTAAGATAATGTTTGTTTCTGTGACTGTGAGCAGAGTGTTGCTCCAGGTACCGAGTGGATGCCTGTCATTCTGCTCGAGTCCCACCACTATAAATAGAAATATCTGTGCTGCAGTTCCTGAGGGGCTTTTTTCGTGTTCGTTTTTATCCCCCGTCTCTCTTCCTCTCTCATCCACCTCTTCCTCCTCTCACTCTGTGGATGTCTCTCCATGGGTGTAAATAACACTAATGTCTCAAATATTGATCTTCTTTTAAAAAAAAAATTTAAATATCATTGCTTCATATTTTCGACATTTATTCCACGGCGATTTTTGGCATATTGTAAATGTTCCTAAGTCCTACGAGTGTATGTAGAGGCAACCGGACTCTCTTTCAATACATGAAAGAGACTCATGTATTTCCAGTTGCCATGCCTACGTACGCATGAATATACCATGGACCAACTGAACAATAGCCCCATGAAGCAATTTCTAATGCATATACACTTTAGAAACCAACGAGCACTTACTTAAAGCCCAGCGAGGCAAAAATAACCTCGATTAGAACCTTATGTCACAACATGTCTGGTTGTGAGAACATCAGTCTAGCAGCCATTCACACAATTAAGCTTGAGTGTCTCTAAAAGCTTGATTCATACAGTATATTGTTAAATAACAATGCAGCCTGGAGTCGTAATTGTTAACTGTGCTTTTTAACATAACTAAACAATGGGTGATGCTTATTTACAGCATCAGTGTTTTTAAATACAGACGCTAAATTGAAAACATGCGGCGACGCCGAAATTTGTGGCCATGAAGGTAATTTGCAGTAGGCTTAGTCAATCAGCTCCCGAATCTAAATAATAACATTTGCGGAGTGCTTGCCTTCCAAATAATTACCATCAAGTGGGACGTGACGGCAGGAGGCTCCAAGGGCTGATGGGAGCTCATCAGGGAGGCCAGCCGTTTACTGCAATAGACACAAAGACAGTCTGCTCTCCCTCAGGTCCTCCCACCCACACCCCGAGATGCTGACTGTGGGGTACTGCTAATTAACTCCGTGAAGATGAGCTCGCTGCCACAGTCGTCTTAAACAGTGTTCAGGTGTGCCTGAACCCTCATCTGGCTCAGTGCCAGTTCGGTCTCAGTGTCGCGTCACAGTATCATTGTGGGTTTTCGCATTCATCGTCATTAATCAGGTGCAGCGTGCGAGATTTCGGCCATTTTCTGGCTTCAACTCTAGATCTGACACACTGCACCTTTAATGTTCAGCTTCATGCATCCTAGTGAGCTGATTTACCGGTAATTGTCCACATCAACTTTGAACCATGAGAGGAATAGAATTACACTTGCTGTTTATTGTATTTACAGCTGCTGCCTATGCATGTTTGTATTGGAATGTATGATATCCTTTATTGTGGTTTATCATCTTGTCGAGGAGGTTTGGCATGTTTTCATTTGCAATCAACACGCTCCTTTTGCAGGGACTTAAAGTAGCAGGCACTTGAGCAGGAAGGGGGGGGTGGGAGTGGGTGGAGAAGGTAATTACTGAGAGAAGGGCTTTTTTTTCAATGAGGAAAAAGACAATGGAGACGCCATCAATAAGGACAAACTTTCCCCAACCCTCTTGCCACACACTCTGTAATGAAGACCTTTGCTATTGGCTTAGATGGATGAGGGCAGTGCCGCGAGAGCGAGTGAGCAAAAGGCAGGTGGACGTTTGTTTAGGGGCCTCGCTCGCGCTGGATATATTGGAATGAGAGCGGGCCTGTCGGATAGAAAGGCGCATTAAGACCAGGGTGATTAAGGAACAGAGCTGATGGAAAACGAAGTGCTATTGACAAGGCTTTGTCTTCCCCCTGCTCTCCCCTGTGCCCACATTGATGCCCCTGTCTCGTCTCCTCCGGGCTAAGCCACCCGACTGGATTCACAAAACTTAAGAGGGATTGATTGTTTTGCAGCAATTTTCTATGCAAGCCCAGGCCAGCGCATCGATTGTGCAGGTTTCCAGGAGGGGTGGTCTTACCTTTATATTACTGTTAATCATTACACACCCCCCTCCCCCCGCCCCCTCCTTCTCTGCCACCCCCCCCACCCCCCGACATTTTCTCTTGGTCACTGACGACCAGAGTATGCAATTAATGCCCAGACTAATCAAGCACATGGTCGATATCTTTTCATGTGTTGTATAGCACTGTGTCACGTCTGTCTGTGCACATCACACACGCGCGCGCGCGCACACACACACACACACACACACACACACACACGCGCACACACCCGATCAAACCTGCGTCCTTCCCCTTTGCATTCATCCGGTTCCAGTGCAACAACTGTTAAACATTTATGCATCATGTACTTTATCAAACACACACACACACACACACACACACACACACACACACACACACACACTCAAATGTGGATACTGGCACCAATCTTAAATTTTTCCCAGAGAGGCTCCTGCATGGAATACAGAGCCAATGCTCCTGACTTGAAAGCCTCTCCACCGCCTCAGATGTGACATCAGCTTGTTCTGTCTCTCGCTCTCCCCCCCCTCCCCCCCAGCTCCCTTCTTCCTTCCTATCCTCTTTCATCAGACGAGCCCATCTTTTGACACTTCAGAAGGTGTTCCTCATGCCTGTCACCTCTCCCCTCCTCCACTAACGCTTTCTTCCAGCTCTCTATCGAGAGCTCGCGTCTCTCTCTCTCTCTCTCTCTCTCTCTCTCTCTCTCTCTCCCGGAAACTTATGTACTTTGTAGAGTTAACGCTTTGGCGTTTGCGTCACCTTGAAGTTGGTAAGTGGTACTGAGCGGAGAGACCGATCTTTAGTGTTTAAAAGAGAGAGGAGCTCCGAAACGTTGTGTGTTAGTGTGGCATGGCACGCAAGCAGACATCACACTAAAGAGACGGAGGGGGGGGGGAAGTTACTGCTTCACCCCTGTACCCTCACTTTCGTACAACTTTGAACAACAGACTGTGAAAAAGGTGGAAGGTTGGGTACTTCTCTTTCTCCTTTATCTTAAGAGAAGCTTTTTACTATGCTCGGCTCGTCCTTCCCGTGTCAGTGTTTTCCTTTTGTTGCCATCTCTATCCATTTATGTATGAAGCAACCACCAAATGTATCATTTCAGATACTGTACGACGGTGTAAAGCTCTTCATGTGGGGAGTGAGAAGAAATAATAGCAGTGGTATGGGTGCGAGCAAAGTGTTGCGTTAGCTGTAGTTAAAAACATTGATTTATAATGTATAAGTTGGCGCTTCGACAATAATCTATTCCCCACTGAGACTTATTGTCCCATTATGTAAAGACTTTGTCACGTGGCGTGAGCCGTGTCGCCTCCCACATGCCGACTTAGGAGCTGCTTGGCTCAGGCTCAGAGGGGAACATGTTGCCTACATATGGCTGTAGGTGGTCGTTGGCACCGGGAAATATATTTCATTTGTTGATGTATTGTAGCTGCGTGTGATGTGCTTACATGTGTGGAATTCTCTCACCTGATATATGTTGGTGTTTTACAGGGGAGAAGTCGTTGCGCGCACGACTTTGATCGTTTGTAGTTCCGTTTTCGTTATACGCTGTGTGAAGGTGTGTGTGTGTGTGTGTGTGTGTTGTGATTTTCTATTATGAATCTTAGCTCCTATGGCATAATGACATAACACTTATGATACAGTAATCAAAAAGATCTCCAAGTCGGAGCCTCACATTACGCACAAACTATATTAGGCCCCTTCTAGTTTTTCAGATATACTCTTCATGTAAGTAAAATGAAACGTGGCCTAAAAGGAAAAATGTGCAATGAATTTTGCTGCTGATCCATGAAGACGCACCAAATGCAGATTACAGTAACGCACAGCCTGAGAGATTATGTTGAATGCAGTAGTACATCTTAAAGAAACTTAAGTCAACCATATCTTCAGGTCAAGATACTGTAACTCCTCATGCTCTTTAAGGATTTTTTTTGTAAATGATTTATCTTATTCACAGTTTGTCTGAATAACGCTTACCTTATTACATCATGTATTGAAATGGCTCATACATTGTTGTCTTGCAGCATATGCATGACATGCACATCATTGTTGAGGAGCTGAAGCAAAAGCTGGTATACTTGAGCATCACCCACCTGAGGAAAAAGCATGGGACTTCCTAGAGTCGATAAGATCACAGGCATAACTTGTTACGTTTATTGTCAATTTGCGTTTCGACAGCCAAGACTTTTCTAGAAGGGACCTTGAGTGGATCCCTTCACCCACACACTTATTCCTCCACTGTCTACACCCTTTTTAGCGAAACTGTGCTCTACAATTTTCAGCATTAGCATCAGTGTAAAAGCCTTCGATTGTAATAACAGATCATTGGGAAGTGGTTAAGCTAACAGCAGTCCCACACAACCATTTGCTCTGAGGTTCAGTATGTTGCCTTCACCCAAGGAGACATCAGCGACTCTTTCAGCCCTGTTTTCTCCCTAGTTGCTCTGAATGTTGCACGAGCAGGGTTGCATTTCCACTGTATTATCCTCTCCCCATGTAAAACCATGGCTCCCATCAAGACGTAATCCTCAGTGTGTGGAGAGAAGGGCAGGCATTTTAGATTTATTAGTTTTTTGTTCGTTTTTTTTTTTTACACAAAGCTAAAGAAAGCCCCAGGAATGCAGTTGATGCCATGCTGAGATCAGTGTGTGAGCGCAATACACACAGACAGAATACAATTTCAGCTGGTTGAGTAAGAAAGAAAGAATAGAGTCGAGGAAAATGGCTAAGTGCAAAAAAACCCATTATATTCTAAAAAAGCTTTGCGTCATTATCAAATGAATTTATTTAATGCAGGGACTTGAAAGTGTTATATTCTAGAAAAAACTTTACTTCATTATCAACTGAATTTATTATTCCTCTGAGGAATCCAAACATTAAATGAGGCCTTTTTAACATGCTGGTCAGATGCTGCTGCTGCTGCTGCTGGACATTTGTACTTTAGTGGAAATAGACACAAGGGAGTGAGCAGAAACTCAAAATATGGCTGGGGATTTTCTGCCCCTCTGAATCCAGTTATTCCCCCACAAGAGGTGTTTTTATGATTATTGTCTGTTGCTTTATGTTTTGTTGTGTGAACAATGGCATTGTTCCATCCTTCTCTGGGTTTAGTAAACACTTCCCTGAATGGCATTATTCTCGGGCATCAAGCCAGACCACGCAGGGCTGGGGAAATCACACTTTTATGAGAAGAACATGTGTCTTGTCTCCCGGATGCCGAAGGAATATTGATGTTAAGTCACAATTCAGATGGCATTTGGAGATAAAGTGAGGCTTAACATGCAAAATGATTGTAGCGTTATCAATGACGTCTGTCCGTATCGATCGGGTGCTCGTGTCAGAAAAAAAGAAAGGATTAAAGTCACAGGTTTATTTTTCTTAAAGATAACATATTTTAAAGGACCTGTGCTGCATTTGCCTTGGATGAAGCCAATTTGGGAGTGGAAGAACTTGTAGTTCACACAGTGGCCACTTGAGGCGGACTCCAAAAGCGAGTCAGTCCCCCATAGACTCCCATGTTAAAGTGGGCAACGGTGGAGGTGAATTAAACATGCTGAAAGCCTGGTAGCAACTGTGGTCATTCCACCCCACCCCACCCCCACCCATGCTCCGCCTCTTTGCCGGGAAGGAGGAGGGGTTAGCGGGTGAACTGTTTATGGTCAGGACAGACGTTTCTTTCTCGTTAGCTAGTTGGAGGAAGTTTGGTGTTCTTTCTTTTTAAGCTTGTTACTCCGCTAAAACCTTTTCTATAATGGAAATATATTTAGTAGATCCTTTCACTAATCACATTTAGGCTTCCCTGAAGAATGGTTCTCACTAAAATGAAGCCATATTGCCTGTCATCACTTTGTGTATTAGACAGAAGTGACTACTTAGGCAGCTCATTGTCATTTTCCTTGATCCTCACCCCTTGAACTCGATATTAAACTATATTCCGGAGGCAGTTCCTCTTTCTCTCCTAATCTGTCATTGATGGGTTTTATTTCGTTCTTTCATGTGCCATATAAGTGACAATCCGAGCTTTTGAATGCCGTTAATCTCTCTTTGATGAATTAGTTGGTCTTCTCCTTGTGGCGTAACAGACACATGCAATTGTTGAACAAACGCTCCACCACTGAGGCAGTTAAACAGACATCATTTTCTCCTGACAAGTTAATGCTTTGTTTTCTTGTTTACGGGGCATCATGCAGGCGCAATGAGTAAATTATTGTCACTACTGTCAGTGGCATTATATTTCAGAAAGTTCCCCCTTTGTAGCGTTTGCCTAATTTTGTAAGTGGCTTGGCCTGTCTGTGGGGTCTGATATAGCCAGCTCTTGTTTATGGTACTGCTTTCCCCGATTTGGAGCAAATTAAGATCCTCATTATTTTATTTGCTGGATGCAGGGTTTTTAATGGTCTTTCAACAAATTAAATAACCCCCGGGCATGGGCAGGATTAATTAGATAATAAGAATCACATCTCTTTTCATCTTTTTTTTTTTTTTTTAAACAGATTATGTCTTGATGGTTCCAGGGATGAAATGGGACTTTATTTTAACTGCAGATCAGGGTGGGAATCAGTGGGGTAGAAAATCTACTAATTATTTACAGAGAACCAGGAGAGCTACGTTTTCTTTTTTTTTGGGTGTGTGTGTGTGTGTGGACCTGATGGGTAGTGGCCACCTGGTTGTATCAATGAATGAGCTGCTGCAAGTCCAATAGATTTTGCCTGTAAATGTCATTTCATCGATTTGAGACATTTCCGACGAGGCATTTCATGGTTTTGCTGTAAGATGAGCTTAAACGTGTCAATATGTTATCATGTTCATGAAGGGCCTTATAGTCAAAAACAGGTTATCCTTTCATAGGAGGGGTCAGAGATAGAAGTCCAAGAATAATGGTCAGTAAGTTGCAGCAGTGCGACTGAAATCCAACTTTACTGGAAATGCCCATTGCTTCTGATCATTTTGGCAGGCAATGGGCCAGACCCGTCGGTAGCCAGGGTTTGTCTCATGAAGCATTATTACAGAATACATACATTCGATACATTGTCACTCACAGTACAATGACTCACTGAATTTCAAAAGTTTGATTGATGAAATCAATAAAAAGACTCAGGAGAGAAGGAGGTTGTATTCAGAAGTAGTAGTGCTTATAGTAAGCAAAGGGTATAAATGATGCCGCGTGTGTATTACTGCTAGCCATCGTAGCCACAGTCTAGTATAGTATGGCATACTAGTGGGCAACATTCAAACAGAGCCTGATCACCATCAGCCATCAGAGATGAAGTCATTAGGGCTGGGTAGAACATCACAATGCTCTCTCTGTGGTGCTGGACTCCACTGTGCTGCCCTGTGAGAGGTAAGATGGGGCTGATAGACAGATACTCCGCTTTTGTGTCTGGTTCAATTACACAATTATCCTGGTTTGCTGACTGTTGAAATGCATCACTGTGGCTCTCCTTCGGTACAACACTTCTCTTTCTTTCTCTCCGTCCTTTCACACGATCCTAATCTGTTTCATCTCAATTTTCCTCTCTCATATCTCTTTCTTTTGTGCTCCCTTTATCTCTCTCATCTCTGCACCGGCCCACTGTGTCATTCCCCTCATTTCCTGCCCATTGCTTTTGTCTTTCGTGCCTCAAGCAAGCTTTTTTTTTTTCATCAACATGGTCCTGGGGGGATGGGGGGGGGGGGGGGTTTCCGGGTTTCACTGTTATTTCGGCCCCAGAAGACGATGACCTGGTCATGCACATAAAGAATGAGTTTGTCATACAGGAAGGAACTTTGTGTTGGATGATATAGCTTTGAAAATCCTGCTCTTAGGAAAGAATCATTTGAAAATAACTGATAAATAAAGCCTTTCATCAATCTTCTCAGTATTTCAAGTCACTGAAATGCACAGGGTTGTCCCTTTAAGAGGGCTTTGGCACCTTTCTGTACCTCTATGCCAGCATGTCCTGGGACAGTGTTGGGTTGGGTTGCTCATCCATTGAGGTCAGTCGAGGTATGCAACCTCAAGACTGTTGTTCCAGCTCCTTTATATCATCTGCTTGAACAATAGATGAGAGAAATCGTAGCTGGTGCTGGAACCTGTATGATGTCATTTGCTGTTCATCGTCTCGGTGATGTTTGTCATTCGGCTCGAATAAGTGGAAAAACGTTCTCAACTCTGAAAAGCTGAGAGCAATTGTCTGACCATTTTTTGATATTGTTTCGATATCTCCCTTCCTGAAAGAGGGAAACGTCTGCCCTCGATACTTTTCCAGGACTTCTGTTTAAAGCTCCTTTGGATTCCAAGATATTGTACAGATGAAATTAAGTCGACTTTATTTCTTCTTTATACGCTAGTAATTCCCTTTGACTGCTTAATGGACGAAAGCCAGACCAAAAGCCCCATCAAAGCTGTAGACTGAGTCCTGCATTCATTGGGTATTAAAGTGCTTCACTTCCGTAGCTGTGGTTGAACTGGAATGGTGCTCAGTCGAAGTTATCGTAGGCTGACAACTTCACAATAGATGCCGGGTCAAAAATGCTTGATTCTTGGGAATCAACTGTTATAAGTGAGGGATAAAGCATCACATGTGTAGAGCACGTATACATGTGTGCTTGACTGTTGTGGATATGGTAATCATGTAGAATTAGGGAGGGGGGGGGGGGGGGGGGGGGTTGTTCTGGTTTGCTGTTGTCCTGGCAACCTGCCTGTGTATGTCAGTGTTGGCCTTAATCAGCAGAAGTTGTCGGATATTATTATTTGTCTCTGCGGACTTCATCAATGACTTTTTTTTAAATTTTCATTTTAAAGCATATTCCTTATAACTCGATATATTTACACCCATGATGTAGCATATGTTGTGTGACGATCAAGTGATGGACATGTTTTCGCCTTCATTTTGATCCTGTCCACACCATCTTGCTGGAATCCTGATGGATCTCCTGCTGCTCACTCAATAGGCCACTCTGGAGTCTCTATAGAGGTGATGCTACAGTGGCAGCAGGATGAGGTCATAGAAACTTGGGTGGGGGGGGGGGGGGGG
>JAFBJT010091255.1:11672-22227 GCA_016785325.1 Chascanopsetta lugubris | reverse complement strand
GCGGACGCTGTTGATTTTTCAATGGTTGTAGTTACTCGTTGTGGCCACAGTCCAGGTGAGGTGAGAGTTTAGTGACTTAAACACCTGCGTCACCAAGTCTTCCTACAGACGCACGTATCTTTTATGACTGAGGACGTCAACAGTTCTCCGAGGCTTCACCGAGAAGGGGAACTGAACCGGTAATCTGTGGCTCTGACTCAAACCACTGGGCCACCAAGTCTTTCTTCTCAAAACTTCTCGAAGCGCGTTTTATCTTGTCTGTCAGATCAGAGGATTTCAAAAGTTGATCCGTGGTTTTAGCAACATGGAGAATCAAACCAACGACCCACCAATCAAGGGGCTGTGACATAAACCATAAGACGTGGACCCTGTCTTCTAAATGTACACAGTGTACAACAGATTACTCGGTGGGTACTTCTCTGTTGCCCCCCTACAGGCTCTGAACATCTCACCCTCCGGAGCTGCAGCGCCAGAGCGTCCGGCTCCCTCTGCTGGAGCTTCAGGGGTATTACACAGTCACGCCAGAGTTTAGACGAAGGTCACGTGATAACCATGATTTTAGTTGTTTTTTTTTTTACACACACCTGTCTTTTCCTCGTGCACAACTTCCACTCTCTCCTCCTCTGCTGGAGACATTTGGACTGTTGATTATGACTTTATACATATGTTTAAATCATTTCAAAGTTTTGCCAACTCACCAGATTCACCCTGAACAGCCTCTGTGAGTGAGAGCTGAGAGAGATTTGAGCAGGACTGAGCTGCAGCCGTGGAGGTCATAGGTTAAATGTCAGTGTTCTTACCGAGGTACTGGACATCCTCACTCTTTTCCTCTGTAACTAGAGGGAAAGAATAAAAGATATAAAAGTCAGATTACATTTGGTTCAATAAAAATGGTGGTAAGTGAGTAGGTAAGATAACTGAATAAAAACTATGAGGTGCATTCGAAAGTAAATGCAAAAATAAAAAAAAGAGATGAAAAAGCATAATGAATTCAACGTAATCTTATTTTGCATATTGCACTTAAGGGTTTACATTTTCCTCTGCAGAAATCCACACGGATTTAATTTCATTATTTAAGAATGAGCCCTTTACATGTTTACATCTACATCGGTGGGGCTTTCTACAGGAGCCCAGAATGGACAAATTAAGTTTGAGCGATAACTGAAGGCAAAACAAGGCGTCTCCTACGATAAAAGGGCGCGGTGCAAAGTATCCACCTCGCCACAGGAGAGCACTGATTCCTACATGTTGTAGCTTTAACACACTGCATCGACATCATCACTGTCAGCTGTTTGAGTCTAAGCAAGAATTCATTTGAATACATTTTTGACTGATCTTTTCCCCCCAAAGAAATTAGGAAAAAAGACACAGTGAACAAATAAATGCAACTCAGCAAAGTAAACAAAAAATATCTTAAAAAACGTATTTCAAATCACTTTGGAGTTTTTCACATGAACAAGTTTTCTTTTTCTAAATGTACCGTTCATCAGCGCGGCCTCAGCGTTTTGCTCTGCCTCAAACTCCAACTGATCTGAAGAAAAAAAAAAAGGTAAAATGACACCAAACGATTTCCAAAGCAAACGTGAATTATCTCCGAGAGGTTCGACAAATACCTTCGCAAACAGATACGAATATCGTAACTCGCTATGTAAAGAGAAACCTGACTAAACGTAACTTTAAATGAACAGAGACTTCGAGTCGTGGCACCTGTTCTCTGCAGTTCGGTGAGTCCTTCTGCAGAGAGACGACAACAGATCGAATGAGTGTCATCACTGGAGCACATCTCGGCTCACTCAGCGTGACTGTTGCCTCGTACCGTACTCTGCAGCTTCCTCCTCTGTCGCCGCAGGTTCCAGGGACGCCGCGAGAGCTGCAAACACAAATAAATGTGTACAAATCGCACATTGTTTATTTCTAAAAAATAAAATAAGAACCACAATCACAGTACTGGTTGATTCCTCTTACCAGTGTGAAAAGCTGCCACACTGAGGGACACAAACAAAGCCACCGTCGGTCTCATCCTGGCGGCTGCGGGTCGGTTGGTTCCGTGGAAAGAGAACAGTCGTCGATCCGACCTCTGCGTTGTTGTTGTTGTTGTTGTTGTCGTTGTTGAGTCCAAGACTGTCGTCCAAGAAATTGGTGAATTGATGTTTTTGTAAAAGGTTCCACAAAAAATACCGCCCTGGATCGACAATGAGAAAAAGTTAGACCCCAGTACTCTGACGAATATTTGTCCCACATTTGTATAAGTATATCATATAAATATAGTATTTATACTGCCTATGTCTTTATGAAAATGACATAACTAAAATAATTATGATGACTTTATTTAGTATGTCAACCGAAATATGATCAAATATCATAATTTAATATTTTTTAAATTATTATCTTTGTTTTATGATGTCGTATAAAAACATGAAAAGATCCCAGAGATGTCCAACATATAAAATAACATTCATATTGTAGAGAGGAGTATTATTAAAAACTAAAAGTCATATAGTTGTTGCTGTTCGTGTCCCTGCTTGTTGACCTCTCCTCCCTCTCCTGGAGCTCCGCCCACATTCAACCAATCAGCTGTTGATGCAGCTGGGATCAGCATGAGTGATGCCCCTCCCCTCTCTGCTTCCCTCTTATCTGACGGTTTGTGACATTGAATTGAATTGAAATACTTTATTTAATGATCATGATCATTTACTGCAGTATAAGACATTTTATATAGAACTTTGCACCTTTTGAAAACATTATGATTGTATTTTTTTACATTAAGGATTTGTTTTACTTTATTTCACTGTGGGAAGAACTTTATATAAATACATATTGATTAGATTAGATTTTTCAATGTTTAGTAACCCTGACGACTTTCTCTTCACATTTTAATCCCGTAACTATAGTATCTTTTTTTGTACACATGTTGGAACCTTTAATTTTCTGTTTCCTGTGAATAAACCACATAGGATGACGGTAGAATAGTATTACTAGTAATGACAAGTTTACAAAACATGGGTCCAAAATATGAATAAAATGTGATACTATAGTAGTAGTACTTAAGCTGTACAAATAAAAAAGTATTTAATAGCAGGCTGTGAAAATATAAAATAAAACTGTCACCTATCCAAAGAACATGTCACACTGAGGGGACCAAAATGTAAAAAACACTCAAAATGTGAAAAAAAACAAAAAATATTGTATACAGTCCAAAATATGAAGAAGAAAAAAACACCTTGGCATTGTAAGGTATCAAAATGTGAAAAAAAGGAGGCAAGAAAGAAAAGTCAAATGAATATAGTAAGTCAAGCTAACTAAGAACAATTTGTCTAAATGTAGAATATCAGAAAATGTACAAATCAGACACGGTCTCATCTTTTTATTGAGATGTTAAACACTCACATGATAACGGGTCGGGAGGCTGCAGCATTATCAATTGTTACAAACGTCTCATGTTATTTGTGCTGTAGAAAAAAAAAAAGATTGAATAATATCAAATATTGGTGGGGATTTTTTTGGGGGGGGGCATTTGCAGAAACAATTGTAGATCAATTAAAGTGCACATTAATTATCATTGGTTAAACAGAATCACGTGAACTCACAACCAAAGGATTTCTTTTTCAAAAATATCTACAAAAATACGCATCTCAAAGTGCTCGGTTAGAAAATAGTAGCGGTCGTCTCAAAGTAGCACAGCGACACAGGTTCGTATTAATGACATCATTTCAATCTCAGGTACAGAACTAATACCTCACAGAAACCTGTATTTGTAAATAACACTTTTTACTCAAACGTATTCCAAAAATCACCCGTGACTCATCTAATAATAACAAACAGATTATTCTGATATCTCTAAGGCATCACAGTAAATTTAGCTGGTTAGTGCAATTAGACTAATTCCAACTATCTATGTAAACAGTGATGGAATACACCTATTTGTTAATCCCAAACATCAATATCCTCCAGATTGCGAAGAAAACATCGCGTTGGCAAAACTCTCAGCTTGAACAAGACAACAGTGAGAAACCAAGGGAATCATCGCAGGGCTGATGAAGTGGAAAAGGCTGAGGGCAAACGAGTCACTCCTCAACTCCGAGGAAGCTCCAGTAGTGGTTGTACCCAGTAGTGCAGTTCACAGTGATAAGACGGAGCAACACAGTTCCACAGAAATCCACACTTCACTGTGACTGGGAGCCTCTGCAGTTAGGGGGCATCAAAAAGGCCATTTCCCATTGACTTCGACACCGTAATAAGGGGTCGGGCCGATACTCAACATTTGAGCAATTGCCTGAATCTGTGTTTTGTTTAAATGCTCACGATACAATTATTTGATTTGTCTTTTGTTTTTTTAAAGTTTTAGTGTTGAATAAACAATGGTAAAGTCGTTGAAGTTTATTTGTGCATGTGTTCAAAGTTGACAAAAATCAACATATTGTAATAATTTAGAGATTTTTATTGCAAATGCTCATATTATTATATGTATAGGTATTGGCCCTACAAAACTCAGAAGTAGAGACCTAATTGTAAAAATAGCTCTAAGTTCACACAATTACTGAGATCTTAGAAAAATGTTTCAAGTTGTAAAAAAAAAAAATAAAGCTTCTAATCAACATGATCTACACAAGCTAAAGCTACGAATTGTATTGTATTTTATTTGGCGTACACAGCTATGAAGCCTTAAGGGGACGTGGAGGACTTTCTCGTACTTGAGGAGAACATTTTTTTTGTAGTCCCTTGCATAAGATCTGAAAGTCTGGTCAAAAGAGTTTTCCGTCTCGAAAGTTAGAAAGTTGAAATACCTTCAACCGAATTAACTTTGCCCCGAGATGAAAAACTTTTTTTTTTTCACAACCACTTCAGAAAGAAACTAGAAAAAGTTGAAAAGTTGAAAAACGGTCTTTACTGTTCTAATATTTAAAAAGTTAAACCAGAGACTATAAATGAAGATGGTCGACGTGAGAGCCCCTCTGCAGTGAAGCCAAAGTATCTATTGCCACCTGGTGGCAGGCTGCAGTATAGGTGCTGCCTCCACCATGTTAGTGGGTGAAACATGGACCTAACAGTTTTTTAACATTTGGTTTGAATTGTTTGATGGTGTAAAATGAGGGGATAACATTAAAGGTGCAGTGTTTGTAAGAATGATAAGTCAATAATAAAACTAAAAAACTAAAAATAAAAGGTCATTTTTGTCAATTCTAAAAATTTAACAAAACAGTTACTCCCTGACATTTTCATGAACTTATAATCACCTAAATGTTTAATTTTTTCCCCAATAACCTTAAATGAGCCCATTAATGTATATTTACATGAGAAAGGAGGGGGGGGGTCCTCTCTATGGGGGCCGCCATGTTTTTACCGTCGCCCGGAGAGGACTTACTAAAACTCTTTTGAGCTTTAAAGACAAATCAAGTCCACCACAGGTTCTCCTTCATGCGCTGAAGGGTGGGGGTGAGGCGACGGACACCACTACACCACTGCAACCTCACCACAAGATGTCACCAAATCCTACACACTGCACCTTTAAATTGAACGCACTGATTTGACCTGGGTGGAGTGATGTTTGCCTGGATCTCAGCGAGGACGTAGATGTGTTTAGACACTGCGCCATCTGACTATTTTGAAGTTGGACCGGGTCGGAGCGGCTCAGAATCCCTGAACTCACCCTGACCGGAGCGATCACGGTGCAGCCCACCTGCCCTTGACCACCCCAGCGCGGGGGGATTGGTGGTGTTCCGTTGCTTTCTTCTCAGAGTTCCCCCCTTAAGCGGGTGTGCAGGTCCTCCTGGTCGATCTTGCCGACCTGCTTGCGCCAGCGGTTGTGTGCCAGCAGGGCCACGTTGCGCGCAGAGATGGCGCTCATCTCGATGGTGCACGCCGCCCACTCCACGGCGCTGAGGTAGTACAGGCGGTCGTGCAGGACGAAAGGCGGGGTCCTTCGATGCGGCGGCCGGTACGCCGGACAGGCCAGCCAGCGAGTCTCCGACACCGAGTCCCTGGACAGGAACATGTTCTGCAGCTGCTCCTGGGACAGCGGCTGCGCCGAGGACACCCTCCAGACTTTGGCCCGGCTGGCGGGGGGCCGCTGGTAGCCGGCAGGGATGCGCACGGGGTCCAGAGACGTCAGGCGGTGGACGAGGGAGCCCTTGGAGTCGGTGGTGAGGATGTCGGACACGGTGAAGTCGGAGGCCGGCCGCGTGGTGCCGAGGTAGGACATGTTGAGGAGGCCGTGGACCAGCGTGGACACGCTCTGGTGGTAGAGGCCCGGGTAGTGGGACGGGATGGGAGGAGAGAAGCCCGCGAACGCGATGTCAGACTTTCCCTGGTGAAGCGGCGCGGCAATTACCACGATGTCGTAGAGAGAGTGAGCCGATCCCGACGCCCCAACGTAGTTGACTTCGTAGTAACTGGTCGTGGAGCCTGGATGACGCGCGACGGACACACTTCAGCGTTTGGGCTTTTCAAATCGGGGGGAGACGTTTACAGTTGCGGGTCCAAACGAACCTGATTTGGAGGGTCGAACCTTGATGGAGACGGACGTCACTCTGGCAGAGATGAGCTCACTTTTGCTGTGGTACAGCAACCCGGAGCAAACTCTCTTGTTGCCTCCGTCCACAGCCCACAGGCCCGAGTCTGCGCCCGCTAACGACGAGGCCCCTGGAGGACGAGACGCGAGGGGTCCGCGCATTACAGGTGTTCTCCAGACGCTTTGATCAAAAGCTACTTATGGAGTGGTGTGCAATACCTCCAACGTTGGTACTGAGCCGGTACCAAGTAAATACAGGGCCAGTATCGCCGATATGGATACTTTTTGCTTAGGGAGGCAGCTCATCTACTTTGGTGTGGGGGAGAGCGATGCATCCATACTTCATGAAGTGAATGAATCGTCAATATGTGCATTTGAGTGAAAATTGAGGAAAAATGTATTTTTATGGCCGGAGCAAACTCTCTTGTTGCCTCCGTCCACAGCCCACAGGCCCGAGTCTGCGCCCGCTAACGACGAGGCCCCTGGAGGACGAGACGCGAGGGGTCCGCGCATTACAGGTGTTCTCCAGACGCTTTGATCAAAAGCTACTTATGGAGTGGTGTGCAATACCTCCAACGTTGGTACTGAGCCGGTACCAAGTAAATACAGGGCCAGTATCGCCGATATGGATACTTTTTGCTTAGCGAGGCAGCTCATCTACTTTGGTGTGGGGGAGAGCGATGCATCCATACTTCATGAAGTGAATGAATCATCAATATGTGCATTTGAGTGAAAATTGAGGAAAAATTTATTTTTATGGTCAAAATAATCAAAAATAATTAAGTCTATAACTCATCTGCATGAATCCTGAATAAAGAAACACCAATGTTCTGAGACAAAATGGTTATTATAATCAACAATATTCATTTTTCAGGTTTGAGGTATGTATATATATATATATATATATATATCTTTATATGGGTATATACTATTCAGTTCCAGTATCATAATTAATTTATTCAATTTATTCTGAATATACTATAAGTCTGAATAGTTGATATTTAACCAATCTGCTAAACCCACAACTACGATGAGCAGTTACACTTTAAAAAATAACTAACTAATGCTAAAGATGGAGGCGCCCCTCCTCCTTTCATGTATCTGCACACCGGCAACAAGTCACAGTGTCAGTGGCAATGGCAATCAAACGAGTTGACCAAAGTGCATGAGCAAAAGCAACGGAGGGAGGAGAAGGTGGAAGGGAGGACGTGCACATTCCGGTGGACGGAAAATGCCATTCAACAACTTCTCTTCAAGAAAAACAAAGCGAACTCTTACCTACAAACCCGTGGATGCGAACACTTTGGCCGTAGCTGAGGCGAGTGATGGGTGCGACAAAATCATTGAGGAAGACCTGAGAGAAGCCGTCACTTATCATGGTTTCCTCCAGAGTCTGATTCATCAGTGTGAGGAAGCCGTCGCCACCCATGGCGTGAAGGAGCCGCTCCACGCTGGAGAAGGAATATCCGTACTGCTGGTACTGGTAGATCCTGCGAAGGAGGGGGACGCCCATGATTGGCCCGAGCATGAAAAACACTGTTGCGCACCGATATTCCTGGATCTCACTCGGAGGTACAGGAGCCTATTGAATTCACTCAATTCAAATATGTTTTTTCAATTTTGTATGATCTCATAATTAAGAGATCTGGATCATGTGTTTACGAGATACCAAACTCATGACGAGAGCGGAATTGAACGGTTCAGAAATAAAGAAATACCTGGCTTGTTTCAGTAAAACGTAGAAGAGTTCATTCTCATCCTTCTGCTCGATATGTTCAATAAAAGGTTTTATTTTGACGGTGTCGGTTTACGGCGGTGATTATATTTGACGACAGTTGCGACTCGCGATTGCTAGCGGAAAGCAGTTTGAGTAAACAAAGGGCTCGGCAGGGATCAAGTATAATGTTTATATAATGAGGTCTGCGGTACTGGGAAATACTGATGTTTCTCAAAAATGAAAAGGCCATTGATATTAGTACGTCAGCACGGCACAGGCATCATTAAAGGTGCAGTGCGGAAGATTCATTCATTCAGACATTTTTCTCACCTCTACTGGTAGAAAAACATTTTTTTCATGAATTCATAATCATCTAAATCTATTATTTTTCTTCCGCTATTCTTAAACGAGCCCATTGATGTATATTTACTCGAGGAGTGGGGCCTCTCGACAGGGACCGCCATGTTTTTACAGGAGCACAGCGTGGATGTACGAAATATCTTTGGAGTTTTAATGTCACATAAGGGCTCCCATACTACTGCACGCTCAGAGGGGTGAGGTGATGGACACAACATGCAACTTCACCTCTAGATTTCACCAAATCTTCCACACTTGCACCTTTAAGTCCTTAAAGCTCAGTTTGACACCAATAACCGATCGTTACGAGATCTGTGTCCGGTGACAAATAACACGAGCATTTCTTACCTCATGAATTTGTCCAGAATGCCTTCCACCCATATCTGCATCCGGAGCAGATTGAAGCCATATCTCCAGAGCATGCGAAAGAAATTGATTATGAACCAATCGCTCTCCTCGAACGTCAGCTCCTTTCCGTCAAAGATCGCCTTCTTCGAGGAGACATCTTTCCGTGGAGGAATTCCTGACGGCGAAACACGCAGAACTACGTTGTAATGGCGGCCGCCACACTTGATGTGTGTTTGTTGTCCATTGTTTTAGGGCACGTTGACATTACCTATTTTTTCAACAAAGTGCTTCATGTGTAGGTTCAAAGGATGAATCAATAAACCTTCCACTTCATAGTCATGGTCCCCGATCCTCTCCGTCGCTAGCCGGCCGCCGACATTGCCCGATTCAAACACGTCGATCTTCACGCCGGCTCCGAACTCCTGCCTCAGGTAAAAGGCTGCGGCGGTGCCTCCGATGCCTGCTCCGACCACAGCTGTTTAAAGGAAGAGTGACAACGGGTTTCAGTTTTCCTCCTTAGGCCTTTGTGTATATACACCTACGATAATACACACTGATGCAATACAACTACTGGAGTCCAGAGACTTAATCAATACAACTACAGGCCGAATTAGAAGTGAAGTTGCATGTTGTAGCCATCGCCTCACCCTCGCTCTTCTGAACGTGCAGGAGAACCTGTGGTCGACCAGTTGTCAATAAAGCTCAAAAGATATTTTGTATGTCCACTCCGGGCTACTGTAAAAACATGGCGGCCCCCGTAGGGAGGACCTGCTCGGACTCACCATCCCAGTCGTCATTATAATGAATACTAAAAATAATAATAAACAACAGGGCTGAAAATGGGCAGAGCCCCCCGAGGGGCTTACCGATCTTCTTGGGCTGTTCCTGCAGATCTGGAGCTGAGGCCAAACTTCTCCTGCGGCTCGGACACAAGCACAGGAAGCACAGGGCCGTCAGGGTCAGGGTGTGAGGACGCATCGTGAACACGTACAGCTTCCGTACTCAGGAACCAACTGTGAGGGGGACACAAACACGGCTCGTGAGTTCACGTCGGCGGCGGTCAAAGGTCGCGAGAGTTCAGGCTCGAGCAGGAAGTAACACGGGAGTTGTTTGCTAACACAATACGGCGGGTTACAACAACAACAAGTCCTGTTTCCTGATTTTTAAAATTTGAAAATAAGTAGCGTTTTGCGTGAGTTTGACGTCGCACTTCAACACCGGCAACATGAAAACTGACTAACGAGTGAAACGTCACGGTTTTGACTTCGCAGTTCCTCTTCAGTTAAATGTTTAAAGCTCAGTGAAACTTCACATTGTGTGTTCGTAAAAACACAGAAGTAGAAATACTCACTGAACTGCTTTCACGGCTGAATCACGTACGCGCACCGCGAGCGACTCTCCATGTTGAAACACATTTCCGGGTCACGCTGACGTATGCCTTTCAAAATAAAAGCTCGAAGTTTATTTGAGGACCTATTCGTGTAATATTATGTATAATATTCCAATGATATCGACCATTTCACATTACATGCTAAAATTTAAAGAAATATACATAAGATATTTAGGATATACTTACATAATCTGTGTAGTTTATAATAAAGTGCTACTGTGTGCCTCTACTTAGC
>JAFBJT010091255.1:0-10797 GCA_016785325.1 Chascanopsetta lugubris | reverse complement strand
CAGAGCTGGAGAAGTTCCAGGTATGTGTGTGTGTGTGTGTGTGAGAGAGAGAGAGAGGGGGTCCACAGTGTGTGTGTATTTGTGTATATGCAAGGGCGTAGCCAGTGATCTTGGGACCCCCAGAAAGAAAATTATACTGCCCCCCCCCCTCCTCTCTTACTTTCGAACTCGTGAGTTTACTCCTTTTCTCGCTCCTGTACATAGTAAAATTCAACCTTTAGAAGAAATCAAATTAAAATAAAACACATTTATCATCTAGTTTCAGTTGTACAATCCTGAACTTGCCCATTCGCCATACAAACTAACTTGAAACAATGTTTCATTCATACTTTAGGATCGTTTGACCAGATGCACGATGCACTGCAACGACAAAGGAAAGGATCTGTACGACTCGGGCGCCAAGGACACCGCCGTTCGATCGCTGATGGACCGCTGCGTGGGCTCATGTGTCGATGAACACCTCAACCTGATTCCCAGCATGACCCGGAGAATCAAAGAGAATCTGGACTCTTTTGAGCTGTGATGAGTGGCCAGTACGTGCTGGTTACATCACACGCACACGGCAGGGCTAGTGGCTGCAGCAGTACGAACGCTGAAGGAACTTTAAGAACAGGGCGGGAGAGAATCCAGAGGCTGAGGGAGATCGTTGTGCTGTGTGTAATATCTAAAAACCAGTTTCCCGGGAGACTGGGAGCTGCACGTTTTCAGATTGTTAGATCGTCAACATGAAAGAAATGTGTTGAAAATGAAGTTTTGAAAACAATTCATCTGTAAAGCCTCAAATGTCCATTTATAGAATTCTCAAAGAAATGTGTTTCATCTCTGAACTGACCATCATGTATCCTGTTTGTTTTCCTGTGACATGTTCTGTGATTTTCTCACCTCCCAGGGTGAGACGTGTCTGTATGACCTCATTAAAAGTTCTGTAGATGTGACTGGTTTTCGACTGCATTACTGTTTGGTCGTCAGTTTCCCACAGATCATCTGATAAATGAAAATGACTCGTTCAATAGATAAAAGGATTAGTCATTATTTGAAAGTCAAAACTATGAGCAGAGTTGAAACAAACAGAAATATCTTAATGTCTCAAATGGGAAATTGATCAAAATACTAATCAACACAGCGACAAATAGAAACCATGTGGTTATGAAAATCGAGAAAATCATGTGATAGCACCACAGCCCGATTTGATGGGCAGTTTTATTTGCAGTTGAGGATGTGTATTATGTTTTCATTTGAAAAAAAAAAATAGTTACAAATATAAACAAAGTAAAAAATAAATACATCTCAAATAAAAAACACTTTAACCTGATGAATGTTACAGTTGCAGTTGTACAGGAGCGCGAGACAAAAATGAGTGAGCTCCACCCATCGGATTTACGGGTCACAAAAAAAATCCCCCGCGCTTCAAATCTTCAAATGACACGAGGCAACACATCTTCATGACACCTCCTGAAAGTACTTCACAACAAGGTAGTTGATGTAGCGAGAGGCTGCTCACATGTTCCTCCTGTGTGACGAGGCGTACAGCATTAAAACGAAGATGCCGAGTCAGCATGTCAGGAGCAAACATCAGGCTGGTTTCTGACGATTGTCGTTGACTGTTCACTGTGATGGTGACAATTCAGGTCAGCTTCTAAAAAAAAAAAAGATTCCTAAAGATACATTAGGTGACCGTTTGTTTAAGATGATCTTTTACCGCCAATGACAGGATACACTGTTACAAAGGCAAAAAATAAAATAAAATAAAATAAAATGGCTGGCTATTCTTTATCTGTGTTCTTGTCATTTAAATGCAACTCAATCAACAGTAAGTTGACAGTATATCACTTCACTGCAACAGGTCACGTTCCCTCACTCTCCTTTCAAGTCCACTGTTGGCCACTGATGCAACTTCCTGTTTACTGAGGAAGTGATGAATCTTCTGATCCGACTGAACACTGAGACATGGAAAAGTAACGTTCGCGTCTGTCCTGAGCGACCAAAGCTGAAGTGGAAGTTGTCGAGCTCAGCGACGACCGAGCACGATTAACTATTCATGACGATCCTGCAATTACCACATCGGGCTATCGGGCGCCATCAACAGCTCCTGGTGTGAGTTTTGTAAAAAAATAAAAGAAATAAGAGGTGGCCAAAGGTGCTTTCACAAAGTGTATCCAACGTACAAGGCTGAGAGGTAAGAAGAATCTCTTTCGTCAGCAGGTGCGGTGACAAAACTTCAATTCATGCATTCACTAATTGGGCCGTGTCAGGTGGCAACTTCTGTGGCAATGACTTGTTTTCCTGCGCTGCGCCAAACTTTCTAGTCGATACATGAAAGTGGAAAACGTGTCCACCCAGCTCAAACAGCTGTGGTCGGATGTACCAACACACCCGTTGACGGAGGGGGGGGGGGGGGGCAACGGTCCACACCCACGTGTAACCCCTCCTGTGAACTGTACATGTAATAGCAACAACAAACCTGCTGTACAAGTCAGCAACAATATTTTTCTCACCGTTTAAAAAGGTGCAGCGTGTACGATTTGCTGACGCCTAGAGGGGAAGTTGCAGGTTGTATCCCTCACCTCACCCTCACAGAACCTGTGGTCGACTTCAGTTGTCATGACAACTCAAAAGAGGTTTAGTGTGTCCGCTCTGGGCTACTGTAAAAACATGGTGGCCCCCGTAGAGAGGAAGTAAAATATACATGAATGGACTCATTCTAGGGTCAATGGGAGGGAGGAGACAACATTCAGTTGATAGTAAATTTACAAAAATGTCAGTATTTGTTCTGTACGATTTTTTTCAAAGTGACAAAAATGACCACCATCTTACACACTGCACCTCAGTGGAGGATCTTACCTCCAGTTTTCTGTGACACTGACGTCCGGGTGGTGACGGACAGATCACAATGACCTGTTCCTCGTGAGAGGAGTGTGAAGGACGGCATTAACCGCCGTTGTGTCTTGCATTGAGTTGACCTGAATTCCCTCACGGACCTCCCTGTGTGTGTGAGGTTTGCCTCACAGGGTGATGAGGCTTTTTAAAAAATACAAAAAAAGTTTGGTGATCCCACGTCCCAAGTTGAAAATGTTCCCATATTCAACGATAAAAATCGATTCCACAGTGTTTTCGTGAACATTAACGTGCGGTGAAACCTCCCAAACACCAAATCAGTGTATTGTGATGTCGTTGTAGTAAAAAAAAAAAAATATTACAAAAAAGAAAGTTCTGAGGTGTGGAGTCCAGAAGTGGAATTTCATCATACATGAAATAAATGATGAAAAACATTTCTCCACGATGCTCTGATGAGGTGGCGTGGCCCGATTCCTCACCCGGTTACAGAGCATGCAGACGACACATGTCCCATGTGGAAGTGGTGCTGGATGTGATGGTGGATTGTACATACAAGCTCGTGTCGGTGTCTGGGAGTCGCCGCGGGAACGACGGAGGTGGGAGTGGCATCAAGACGCGCACTGGGTCGAGCTCTCTTGCTCCGAGGGATCGAGGCGGTTGTCCAGGTGTGGCGACGTGTACAGGAAGTTACAGCACACGTAGAGGGGGAATGATAACAAGCGGCTGTCGAGGTTCATCACCACGTATTCCTGAAGAAAAGGATGGAATGTTACACACGGGTGAGGAAGAAGATTGGGACAGCCGAGCCAATAAGACGTCTGTTCGCCGACCTGGTCCTTCTCCAGGGTGAGCAGCTGGTAACCGGTGGAGCGGCTGCAGACCAGCTTCCCTCGACTGTCGAAGGAGGCGAGACGTAACCTGAGGGGAGGTGAAAAAGTCAGACTTCAAATCAGTAAGTGGGAGATCACGGAGAATGAAAACATTCAAATGATTCTTTAAAGGCACAGTGTGCAGGAGTTGGTTGAGTTTCGTGGTGAAGTAGCGTGTTGCTCGTATACTCTTCAGATATCAACAAAGCTCAGTTTGGTTGGATCTGAGCGACTGAAACTTGGAGAATGAAAAACACATAAAACTTGGTGATCATATAACAGCAGTGAAAAATGTTACAATTTCAAAAAAAAGTTTGATTCAATATAATGACTTCAAATGTAATTTCAGCAAATACAACCCCTTCACTAAAGCTCCAACAAACACCTTTTTCGATAAATAAATATGAATTCATTATTATGATGTAATAAATTCAGTTGCATGAATCTGAGAGTTTCTAAAACTGAAAGGACAGCTGCCAATGACTTTAAATAAGACTTTGGAATGGTAAGTATATTTATAAAATAACAGCTATGTTGAAATGCATAAATGTGACCAGTAAAATAACACAGGTCAAGTCACACTTTCTTCCTCAGTTTTTTTTTTTTTGCCTCGAGATTCTCCTGTTTTCTTGCAGCTAAGGTTTCAGTACCTATATGCCAAATGCCTCCGCGGTTGAAGGCTCACAGCGCCCCCACATGGCTGACTCAGAGTATTCCTTTTGAAGACGATGAAGCGGTTGGTGTAGGTCACCAAGAGGTCGAAGCCAAAGTTAAAGCCTGTCCAACGCCAGCAGTACTGAGGAAAGAAACAAACCATTTCCCTTTCTTGTGAATAAAACCTTTGATGAAAATAAAAGTGAGAATGAGAGGAAGGTAAAGTGACAGTAACACCGAGAGAATCAGACTCACATCTCCGTCTTTGGTCAACTTCCTTCCGCACCTCATACTGCTGAGCTCGAACTCCTCTCTGTTCGCTTCCTGAGGACTAGAGGCAGATGAGTTTATCACAACAACTTCAAAACAACGTCTTCAATCCAAACAGTTACAGGTGTGAGATGGTGATACAACTCCTCACCCGTTATCATTGTCGAACTCTGTCCGGAGCATTGCGAACCACTGGTTTTTGTACATCAACGTGAGCCAATCTGGAATATCAAGCATTCACAGACAGATATTCAGTGCGTGAACACAAGTGGGTGGCTCCTGTAAAACTGTGATCATATCGTTTGCTGCTTTGTACGTGATCGGCCAGCTGCGGTTAAGTTTAGGTTACAGAGTGTAATTCTCAATTAAAGAGGCAGTGTGTGAGATTTGGTGACCTCTCGAGGTGAAGCTGCGTGTTGTATCCATCACCTCACCCTCTCCCTTCTGAACATGCGGGAGAACCTGTGGTCGACTTCAGTTGTCATTCAAACTTGTACGTGCACTTATACTACTATCAAAACATGGCAGCCTCCATAGAGAGGACCCCCTCCTCATGTCAATATACATTAATGGGCTCATTTTAGGGTCATGGAAAAAGTAACACATTTAGGTGATTATAAATTCATGAAAATGTCGGGGTGCAATTGTTTTGTAATTATTTTAGAAGGGACAAAAATGACCAAAATCGTACACACGCACCTTTAACCCTGCTGAGAAATAAATGTGAAACTCAATCAATAAAAAAAAATAATAATATTGGCAACATAACAGGCATATTTCTCCTGTAATTACCGACTGGGAAATGTGACGGCACTTGGAAACGAAATTTTACATTTCAAATATTTAAATTTGATTTTCTGCGAGATTCGGAATCAATGTACGGCTTTGAACAGCGACGGTGAAATTTAACGCGCACATCAAGAGGGAGCGATACCAGGCGGACACAGATCTTACCAGGTGGTAAAATATTATCTCTCTCTAGGATGCGTGCAGACGCCAGATCGTTGATGATGTACTGGAGACGAATGTATTTGAACACTGAGCTAAAAGCTGCCCCTTCCTCTGTGTTCAAAAAGGGTTCTCTCTCACACAGGTCTGTAAAGAGAAGACGGTCGAACATTTGTCTGTGGTTGTCAACAACAACAAAGAAAAGCATTGGGTTTGAAGCGGTGAAGGATTCCAGGTGGTACCAGTCCTGCGTTTGCACAACCAGGCATCGGCGTCAGCCAGGAGCTGCTTGATAGGACCGTCCCACGATGGATTGAGTTGCAGAAACATCCACTGCAGAGAGAGAGAGAGAGAGAGAGAGAGAGAGAGAGAGAGAGTAAGCTGTTTGAAATGAGTCTGACGTGTGATTGGATAGAAAAGTACAAACAATTCACCTTTTTCAGCGCAGTGTACACGTCCATCTCCACCTGCATGACAAACAGGTCTGAGGACTGAATGAGCTGCTCCATCACCTCCGTCCTGTAAACAGCGACAGCAAAACACCGTACTTTGGTTTGAAATATAATAATAGGTGGATGTTTCCTTTCAGTGTCAAATTGGTTGGTTGGTTTTAAAGTGTGTGTAGGATTTGGTGACATCCAGAGGTGAAGTTGCGTGTTGTTTCCATCGCCTCACCCTCACACTTCTGAGCATGAAGGTGAACCTCAGTCGACTTCAGTTGTCATTAAAACTCAATAGATGTTTAGTACGTCCACTCTGGGCTACTGTAAAAACATGGCGCCCCCCGAAGTGTGGACCCGCTCCTCATGTAAATATACATTAATGGGCTCAATTAAAGGTAATGGAGGAAAAATAAAACATTTGAAATATTATAAATTCATGAAAATGTCAGTATGTAATTGTTTTATGTTTTTTCAGAAGTGACAAAAATGACCAAAATCTTACACACTGCACCTTTAAGCATGACGCCTATCGAGATAGGAAGATTACAAGATAAAACCAAATCACAACACTCACAATCAACGAGACACGCTGGACGATAATGAATAAACAAACCCGAGTTCTTTCATGAGCTCAACGTTTTGGTGAGTCATCAGGTTGTTCAGAAGCCACTCGAGGCACCTACAGCAACAGATGCAGAGACAGAAATATAAGCAATTACAAACGTGCAATGTTTATACTAATTACTAATAGATAAAATAAATGCGGACTTTTTCATGACTGAATCCAAGCCGTAGATACTGGCACAGATATAGTAGCCACACACTGTCTTTGCACTGATGTTTTCCTTCATGGTCTCTCCACACTGCTGGATCAGACCGTCCTGTGGACGACAACACACCATGAGACTTGATTAGGATTCATTTCTGCAAAAGAAAGAAAGGAATGTGCTTCTACACTGAGAAGAATGAAAGACTCCTCATGCCACTGACCAGCTGGAGCATACAAGCCGCTGCCAGAATACTGACGACTCGGCTGGGCTTGATCAGAACATCGTCCCTGTAAAGGGATCCAAACACGACCTGTAGAGCTAAAGGCACAAAATGGTTGTAAGTGTATTTACATAGAGATAGTGAATCTGTGGTGTTGAGGTCTCACCTTCAGTGTCAATGTTCTGGTCTGGGATCTCCAAATTGATTTCCATCATGTTTGACTCCTTCCACGAGCCGCTGAACATACTAGAAAAATATCCCGACTGCAGAACGCAGGGCAAAAAGGAAACATGAGGAAGAGCACAAAGTCGACGGAATGACCCGCCTGAAAATAGATCCGTCCTCTTGAGGCTTTACCTGGCACAGGTAGACTTTGTGCAGGTTCCAGTCCTGCCCCAGAGCACAGATGCGAATGTCACTGTTCTCCCCATTCAGGAACAACGTTTGATAAATGTACCTGGATGTGCTTTTCAGTTTCTTCCTGCTCGAGTTTGGAAAAGCACAACAGATGAACGACAGAAGCAGCGGACGTCTAAGAGATATTTTTAAGTTAGCTGATCACCGGACTTGCCTGCGAGGTGTATCCAAAATGGTGTCGTCGTCCTCCTCCTCCTCCTCCTGTTCAATATCACAGTCACACGGCGCGTTCCTTTTCCTCTTCTTGCACTCCAAGCTGTGTTTGCGGCTGGAGCTCGTGCCCTCGATGATATCCTCGGGCCCCGGGGAGGGCGACTGGAATCTGCTGCCCAGATTTCCCATCTGAAGCTTTTCAAAGAGGCAAAGATGAAAAACAAAAGAAGTCTGCCGCGGCGTAGCTTTATGTTGCAAAAGATCCATGTGAATCAATATGAAATCAATATTATGAGAACATGTTGCAAGGGGACTTTGGCTTTTGTAAAACTGTGACAGCTTGTGATGGGTTTTCTGTTGTTATGAGTAACAACACAATTAGCGCCGTATCGTTGATTTACTTTCCCGTTATTTGAACATTCAGTTGGTTTTGAATTTATCTTGAACTTCAGACTGAATCACGAAGGTCACCAACACCACAATATAAAGATATTTAGATACATCATACCTTAGTAAAGCAGGGATACTTATGTTTTGGCATTTGGCCATATACCCCTTCACTAACAGATTGTCAATAATATAAGGATAAATATAATTCATTATTATACTTCTTTTTCTTACAAGGACAGTTGTATCAAAGCATTGGGGAGGCACGCGATTCACAGGACATTTCTCCTCACTGCCTTTCGCCAAAGGCACTGAGACGATCACATCAAAGCCTCAATGGGTTCATCTCTGGAACAGTTGTTTGTTACGCGATGATCCCTTGCTTCTTATTTTCACACATTACTGAATAAAGAACTGATTCTTTCATCAGAGCTGGACCGTTTTCTCTGGCTCCTCAAACGGGACATTTCACAGGTTAAGACCTTCGTGACTTAGAAGAGGATTTAGTGAGATGGAGTGGTGAAGTTGCAAGTTGCAAAAAAACTAAATGTGTCCTCATCCTTTCCTTCCAATCATGTGGGAGAGCTGTGGAAGCTCTCAGCTATAATCAAAGGTCACACGGTGTTGGTTCCTTCGAGGTTACTGTGGAAAACATGGTGATGCAACATGGCTGCCTCCATGGGGGCGACGTTGCCTATGACAACAATCGACAGCAGCTCATTGTGTTTTGCTGTATTCGTGTGACTGTCCACTCACAAAAGCAACATAACTAGTTCATAAATGAGTGAATTAGCTTCTTAAAGGTGCAGTCTGTAAGATTCTGGTCATTTTTGACACTAAATATTATAAAATTACAAACTGACATTTTTAAATGCAAGTTTTTTTTAATGTTTTATTTCATTTCCATTGCCCTTAAATGAGCACATTAATGTATATTTACACGGGGAGTGGGTGGGGGCCACCATGTTTTTATAGTAGCCCCAGAGTGGATGTACTGAACGTCATTTGAGTTTTAATGACAACTGAATTCTACCATAGATTCTCCTGCATGCTGGGACGGGTGAGGTGACGGACGCTACTTGCAACTTCACCACTAGATGTCACCAAATCTGACACACTACTCCTTTAATGATGGGGTTCGCCCATTTTATTCATACAAAGAACACGTCGACCAACATGCCAAACCATTTACAAAGTAAACGTCTTACGAGTTTTGTGGCTAGCATGCCTTATCTGTCTTGAATGAAAGAAGGGCAATGTGAGGCATTCAACTGCAGCATGCGACTTGGCCACTAGATGTCATGGAATCCCACACACAGTATCATTAACAATGTATCAGACTTGTGGGGTGGGATGTGGTATTCTCATTTGACAACATGGCTTGGGGTTTGAAGACTGATGCAAAACTTGGACTTTTTACTTTTTGGCAGTGGTCACCACAAGATAAACAAATATGAATGTTACTAGCTTAACTTCAAAACATGCAAGTTGCTCTTCCATCGGCATAAGTACACGTCCACAGAGCGACACAAACACACTTACCTGAGGAACAGCACCAGGTAAGATTGGGAAAGAGAAGTGAGGTTAATGTGGTCTGAAACTAGTAAACACCTCAACGATTATCCTCCAGCCTGTCACAAAGTGGCGAGCCAGCCGAACAGGAGCAGACACAAGAATTAGCTCCACAGATACTAGCTGAGCTTGCTAGCTTGAGAGTTAGCCGCCGAGCTAACAGCACAGCTCTCAGTTTATCAAAGGACCCCGCCTGAAAAGAGAAACAGCGCTCCTCCAGACGAGCCGCTCCTCCACACGGAAAAACTATCCTCATTCCTTGTTACATTTTTTTTTAAACCAATGATAAACCAACACGGAGGAGACGGATGATTTGGAACTACCCTGACAGTCTGCACAGGCTGCTTTTGTTTTTCTTCTTCTTCTCTGGGTGGTTTAAGTGACATATGTTTATCACAGATGGCTCAACTACGCCCCCTACTGTCCATACTAATTTGTTTTGAAGGAAGAGCCATAGACAATAAGTCTGAACAGCCTCATGTGACATTCTAATATATTGACACACACACGAGCAATGTATTAAAGGTGCAGTGTGTGAGATCTTTTGTCATTTTTATCACTTCTAAAAAATATGAGAAAACAGTTAATATTGACATTTTTATGAATTTATTATCACGTAAATATTTTACTTTTTTTCCATTACCCAAAATTGAGCCCATTAATGTATATTTACATGGACGTACTACACATTTTTTTAGCTTTACCTCCTCTAGCGGTCACCAAATCTTACACACTGCACCTTTAATGTAAAACTAAATTAGATAAATATATTTCGAAAATATATTTGATACAGAAAAAAACAAATACACTGAAACAAATCATGTGACAGATCAGACAGATCTGTCATGTGTCCAGTCAACAAAACATCTCACCACTCACACACAATTCTTAATACCACAGCACACAAGTGATTCACTTAATGGAGCCTATACTCTGCAACCACTCACACTTGACCATGATAGACCAACAGTTTCTACAAACAATTATAATGCCCACCATGGAAATCAATCATCACAAATTAATTCTTACATTATGGCTATTAAATTGATAGTTATTGCCATTCTTTCCACATGATCAAGTAGAAATAGCTGAAAATTAACCACAAGATTATTGCAAATAAAACGGAAAAAGCTGTGCGCTCACGATTTAAAAATCCAATATTCAACATCAATACAAAGTTGAAAAAATAAGTAATAAGAGTAACAAGATCCTATTTTATTTTTATTATTTTTAATTTTATTTTTTATAGACTTTCTATA
>JAFBJT010091237.1:61550-91978 GCA_016785325.1 Chascanopsetta lugubris | reverse complement strand
ATCATTGTGAAAGATCCGGCTCTCATCACATGACCCCCATCAGTGGCAGGAGGACTGCAGTTGAATGGTTGGAAGGAAAACGTCCATATTTCAGCCCCAAGCTGTGAAGAAAAAAAAGAATTAAATAAATCAGTAAAAAAATAAATATAATATGATATAGTATATATATATATTCAAATATTGTGTGTGTGTATATATATATATATATATATATATATACATATATTCAAATATTATGTATATATATATATAATATTTGAAGTACAAATACAAACAAACAAACAAAGACACATCCACTTACTGTTTCCTTGACATGTGGGCAGACTGGGAAGCCACTGGCCGTGGGGGCCACAGGTGATGGAGTGTGGACCAATGAGAGCGTAGCCTGGTTCACAATGGATGGAAACGGTGTGTCTGTACCGATACACCAGACCCTCGGCTAATCTCCAGAAGCCGAACTCCACATTGGGAGACGGGCAAGTGATTTCTGAGAGGAAAGGGGATCATTTGATTATTGTCTTTCATCTTTCATTGAAGTGTTGTACATGTGGCTTTATTATCACACCTCTGAGCTTCGCAGTGCGTAAAGCTTAGAATAGCAATACTTTGCCCCCCCCCCCCCTCTATTTTTACTCCATATAAAGCGGCAGTAGTGAGATGCATGTTTAACACAGTGGCAGTGGCTCAGTGGTTAGAGTAGTTGCTGTTGGAAACAAAGATCACTGGTTCGAATCCCCCCTCAGGCTCTGGTGCAGTGTCCCTGCCTCCCTCCCCCACGTGAATTGCAGTGCCACCGCTCCTTTTGTTTTGTCTCACAGCTCCGTGCAGCTCCTGTGTCCACTTCATACAACACATCAGTGGTGTGGCTGAGTCTGACCTTGGCAGGTGGGAGGAGCCGTGTTCCACGTCCCGTTGGCGGTGCACCAGATCTCACGCTGTCCAATCAGCGTCCCCGCGCCGCACTGGTAGCTGATCACGCTCCTGTAGCTGTGAGGAGGCTGTCTGCGATCTTTCCTCTTTGCGCTGGTCTCCTGAGGATCAGGACACGTGACAGCTGGAGGGGAGGAGAGAGGTTGAAACATGACTCAAAGAGCTAAAGGGACAGTGGGTGGGATTTGACCCTCGCCCTGTTTTACACGGGGATCCTAACCCCGAATCCTAACCACTGGAGACACTCCGCCGAATGAATGAGAGAGGTTGTTATTCACCTTTTTTTTTTTTTTTACAGTAGCTTCACTAAAAACAATCCTGTGTAGGAGAGGAAAGGAGAGAGAGGCTTCAGAAATCTTTGTTTGTTTGTTTGTTTGTTTGTTTACTGCACCTTCACAAACAGGAACTCGTCCGTCCCAGCCTTTGCTCATGCAGTGCCTGGTTCCCTTTCCCACAAGATTATACCTGAGGGCAGGACACAGATATGGCCTCATTACCTCACAGGTAAAGGAGAACGGAAAACTTCATAGCAGTAATATAAACACACATATACACACATATACATATACATACATATGTATACTGTATATATGAAAAAGGATGGAGGGGTTGGCAGCTTTTCAGGATGGTCGTACCCTCCATTACAAACGGCCGTAGCAGTGTCTCCAAACTCCACTCCTGTGTATGTGAACATTCCATTCTCAATCTCTCCTGCAGAACCACACATCATCGCTTGGGAGACAACAAAGGAAAACTCTGTTAGGACTCCATGACTCCATGACTCCATGAGGAGTATTTTTTTTTTTTCATTGAACCCCTGTCCTCTGCTCTCCAACAGAAAACAGTAGACGACTATAGCGAATATTCTGCGGGTTCCAAATATGTCAATTCAATACAACATGGCTGTGTCCGTGAAAACTGATGGATAGAGTTCTTACGTTCACATTTCAGGCCCGGTTGCGTCCGCTGTCTGTCCTGACACGTTCGGGCTTTGCCGCCCCCTGCTGAAATGTATCCGACATCACACGTGTATTTGACTTTGTCGCTGTTGGATTTGCACCAAATTCCATCCACTCCAAGTTCTATAACCCCTGAACATGTCCTTTAAACCTGCGTCTCCAAGATGCCTTAAAGGTGCAGTATGTGAGATTTGGTGAAGTTGCATATTGTATCCACCTCGCCCGTCTGAGTGTGCAGGGAAACCCATAGTAACCACTCAGTTGTCATAAAAGCTCAAAAGGTCTTTAGTATATCCACTGTGAAAACATGGCGGCCCCCGTGCAGAGGACCCGCTCCTCATGTAAATATACACACCAGTTCATTTAAGGGTAATAGAAAAAAATAGAAAATGTCAGTATGTCATTGTTTAGTTGGATTTTTTTTACACCAATTGAAGTGACAAAAAAACAAACCTGAGACAGAAATTGTACACACTGCACCTTTAAATTGGTCTTAAGGAATCCCTGACGTCCCAGAGCACAAGATAACTTCTTGAGTGCTTTATCTCATGGAGGCAAGATAATAAATCAAGTTTTTTATGTTGTGCTCACAACTTCGTTTCTGGAACACGCAAGATAAAAGAAATACTATGTCACAGAGACTTCATGGACTCTTAAAGGTGCAGAGTGTAAGATTTGCTGACATCTAGAGGTGAAGTTCTATGTTGTATCCATCACCTCACCCCTCTGAGCCTGCAGCAGAACCTATGGTCGCCTTCATTTGTCAGCACGACTCTACTGTAAAAACATGGCGGTGCCCGTAGAGAGGACCCGCTCCTTCTGTAAACATACATGAATGGGCTCATTTAAGGGGAGTGGCAAAAAAACAAAAAACAAACATTGAGTTGATAACAAATGAATGAAAATGTCAGCGTGTAAGTGTTTCGTAAAATTTTTTAGAAGTGACGAAAATCTTACACACTGCACCTTTAATGATCCCAGACGTCACGTGATCTTCCCTGAACTTCCCCACATCGCGGCACCATGCTGCTCAGATTATAACCTTGCTCATAAACGTACCAACAGACTTCCTGCCGGAGGAAATAGCAAACTTCAACTCACCCTCGGTGAGAACAGACACACACTGAGGAAGCTGGGGCTTCCATGTTCCTCTGGGGCCACATGTGAGGCGCCGGGCCCCCACCAGCCGGAGGCCCTTTGGGCAGACGATGGTCACCTTGTCTCCCTGCTTGTAGACGGGAACGTGGCTGCCGTTCTGCACGGCGTTGGCCACCGCGGGCGCAGAGCAGTTGGCCTTGGCTTCTGCCGAAGAGAGGATTTTTTTTAGTTCACCGACACAAAGTGAAGAATTCTAGGTCACTCGACATCGATACATTCCGATCTTGCACACTGGACCTTTAAAACGAGTCACAGACGAACGGACAATAACTCACTTTCACAGTTGCCGGCGAGTTGGGTCCAGGTCCCGTCCACACACTGCACCGTGGCCGGGCCTCCAGCCAAGGTGAAGCCCTTCACGCACACGTAGTGAACCGTGTCCAGGTGACCGAAGCTCCGCCCAGGTGTGGTCTTCACGGACGGCCGGAGCCTCCTGTACGCCGGCGGTGGAGAGCATCTCCTCTCAGCGTGGGCTTGGGTTTAAGACCAGCGATAGGCATGACTTTAAAAAATCTATAAGAAGTTGTTTGTAGTGTGTGTGTGTGTGTGTGTGTGCGTGTGTGTGAGAGAGAGTGTTTTACCTGAGATGAGAAAAGCAGAGGTAAAAAACAGGAGAGTCCAGCACAGAGACATGATGTTCCTTCGCTCTGAGGTTCTGTGGGAAACTTGCTGAACTCAGGCATTTATAGCTGAGGGGCGGCTCCCAGACTGCCTCAGACACACACACACACACACTCTCACACACACACACACACACACACACACACGCTCTGAGAGGAACACAAAGACATCTGGAACATGTACAGGGACAGAAAGCAGTGATTGAAGATAAAGACGAAATGCACAGCAACAACATGGAGACCGGACGTCACTGACACAGGAGGTTCGCTCAAGAAGCTTCAGTCAACCCTGATTAAATGAGCTCAGCGTGTCAGAGTGAGACACACAAGTCTTTATTGTCGGAGCTGGAATTAAGATGAGGACATATTTCATGATTATCATTCATTTGAAAATGTCGTTATGAAATGGTACAATAACGTACAGTCGATGCTCAATCAGATTTCAACTGTTTACACTCAATTACCCGACGTCTATCGAACCCACAGTCCTGCCCATGCTCACGTGTGAGTAAGCGACAACAATAACAGACTAATCCCTATAATAAAGACGGGTGGTAGCTGGTTACAGCTGGTGACCTCCCTCCCTCCCACACACACACACTTACACACACACACTAATATTATGTGCCAACACTGGAGCTGAGGTGGGGTGGGGGAAGGGGGGGGAAGGGGTAAGAGGTAAAAATACATTTCAAAATAAAACATTAATGAAAAACAAATGTTTTTTTGAATAACATACACGTCGAATACATCGCTTATCTCGATGAATGTGGGAGGAGTCAGGCATCGGCCAGATGAGCACTCGCAGAAATGTACACACACAAACAACACATCCATGTTTACGTCCAGTCTCTGACAGAAACACAGTCCGGATTCACTCCTGGTAAAAAAAACAGAACTCAGTCCAAATCAACACAGAATGAACGTGATCACTCGAAAACATTTAATGAGCGCGTGCAGTTCACTTCAAAGCTTTTTTAAGATACATCCGGGTGATTTGCCAGTTCACATCGTTTTGCATATGGTGTTGACAGTTCATGTTGAAATACATGTGACGACTGTAACGGCCGGGCGCAGCACTTCACCGTCTGACACAAGTCAAATGGGCGGACGTCCACCACGTGGACACGACTCGGACAGGACCGAGCAGACAGTGTTTCTGTTGGAGACAGGAGGCCTTTTGATTTGCCGCTGACCGAAGGACGGCACAGGTCACGGACGGGTCGTCTCGGTCGGGGGCGGAGCTTCTGGCGAATCGTGTTCTTTAGCATGCTAATGCGTCCGCCGCCCTCGTCTCAAAGTCACCGAGTTTGTTTGTCGCGGCTTCTCGGTCACGAGCCTGAAATTAAGTCTGCGGTTAACCGAGCCAATGGGACTGAAACCATTTTGCTTTTCCAGAATAGTCGGTTAATGATTGTGATGCTGTTAACAGCCGCGAACGAGCGGCTAACCAAGACGACAGCCGCTCAACCATTACAGGCTTCTCTGCGGCGGCGGCGAAGATGACCCAGATGTGACGGCAGCAGAGCGACTGGTTCATTCCAGAGATGATCTTTTCTGAACAAACCTTCAGAAACCAATTTTTTTCGGAATCCTCTTAAATCCCAAAAAATGTTTTAAAGTCCAATGGAAAAGCAGGGATTTGCAAGTTGTCAAAAACACATGATCACGTCTCTGCGCTCTACGAGCTGGTGTTTTACTCGAAGGCAACATAAACAAGCATTTAAGACAAGGAATGAAAGAACAGTCACTGAGGCACCGTCGCTGCAGCGCGTTTTAAAGGCCAAAAATGACACCGATTCCTTCCGCTGGCTTCAAGTCATAGTCAGGCAGTGGGTGTTTATGAGTTGTGGGCGTGGACCACAATCATGCATTTGCAGCTTTAACATGAGAGATGAGTGAGTTAGCCTTTCCTGAATGATGTATACATTTGACTTTACTTTTTTGTTTTGTCCATGTGAGGCTTCTATACTCAGACGTCTATAGTCAGTCATTTTTTTTAAGTCTGCCCACGACCAAATTAAATGAATTCAATTCCATTCAGACTCACTTCAACTGTACACAGTGCCCCTTTAATCAACTTAAAGGAGTGAAACTAGAAATAGCTACTTGTTAGATCAGCAGAGGAGGGATGCACATAAAGTTGGAATGTTGAAACAGGTACATAAAGAGTCAGAGGACGAATTAAGGCGGAAGGTAGTTTGCTTCTAGAGAGGCACAACGTCTCTCACCGAGGTACAACACATCACACGCTATTCTACAATCTAATACACTGTAACACAGTCAGTGTAACACAATAAGGGAACGACTTAACCGGATCTGGGCGTATGTCCATTACGAGCTCGAGTTAATCTGAGCTGGAACGCAAACCATTTCTGAAGGCATTGGTGTGAAGGCAAAGAGTTCATGCGCAAATGAGCAGGATCACACACATTCTTCATTCAGCAGTTATGGAGCTGAGGCGGCAGAAGCTAAATGAAATCACAGTCTTTTCAAACATACAATCATGAGCCAGGGATCTGAATCAGTAAAACAGTATTGATTTAAATGCGACTTTCAAAATGGCCGTGCACGTGTACACAGAACATGACGGCCCCCACCGTCTCTTTCCCTCTGCTTTCAATCAAAAACACGTCAGGTGCGTCAGCGACCGTTTCTGTTGACGGACTTGATGAGGTACAAATACACTAATAAATAGATTCTCAGTAGAACGTATTTGAAGAACTGAAAACAGGAAATGCACCGAACTTTGACGCAAAAATGACATAGTGGCTGAACAGTGGTACTGCAACTTCTGTGAGGATTATGTGTTGCCATGCCCAAAGATACTTTTTCTACGAAGCTAGCTTTAGGAACATATGAGCCCATTAATGTGTGCTTTACATATTCTTCTTTAGAATCACAACAGATTATGTAACAAGGTAAAAGATCCAGTTCTTAAAATACAACCGAGAGTTCGGCAGGTTTGATTTGAAGAAGTGACACAGACTTCCTAAGAACTCAGACATAAAACAAAATAAAGATAAAATCGAACAACATCTCCAGTGGGACACGTTTAACTCTGATTTCGACATAAAAATCATCAGATTACCCATCA
The DNA here is from genome assembly GCA_016785325.1 of Chascanopsetta lugubris. Classification (NCBI taxonomy): domain Eukaryota; kingdom Metazoa; phylum Chordata; class Actinopteri; order Pleuronectiformes; family Bothidae; genus Chascanopsetta; species Chascanopsetta lugubris. The sequence goes on along the minus strand of JAFBJT010091237.1, from coordinate 85,214 downwards.
CTCAACGAGACAGACAACACATACACTCTGTGATACAGACACGGCAGAAGTGTGCATGTGTGTGTCAAAAGCAAAACCTACATGTGATTTGAACTGCTGGTCCTCGTCCAAGTGAAGGGAAGCCTGGGACAGATGATGAGAGAGTCGTTAGTGGTGAGGAGTGTAGTCGTCGCACATGTGAAAAGATGGGAGGTCAAAGTGAAAATACCTTTGCACTGCTTCTTTAACTGCGAACACAGTCCTCTGTGTCCGTGGCGCTGAAGCCGTTCAGAGAGTCCTTTAACATGCAGAGGGAGGAGGAGGCAGAGAAACTCAGGAAAACACCAAACCAGGGCCGGAATGAGGAGTTTATTTTTACTGGCACCGAGTGAATATGAGCGAATAATAAAGTCTGTGGTCAGAGGCTGAAGTCAAACGCTGCCGGTTTCTGAGGAAGTGACACTTCTCCAGAAACACTCGATAATTTTTTTTTTTTTAAATCACATGGAAATACTACAGCGTCCATCGACACACATCGAACGAGTTCTGCAGGGACTCTGCTGTTTGTTTTGTCAACGCGTGAGTACACTGTGAAGATCAGAGCCCGGCAGCAGGTTTACTGTGGGCCATGACTTCACACGTCTGACTATAGGAGCCTCAAATGGACATAATGGAAAAAAATGAAGTCACGTATATACATCACTCAGGAAAGGCTAACTCATACATCCCGCTTCCTCCCATCAGCCCTCTCTCATGTTAAAGTTAGCAGTTCGTGATTGTGCTCCACCCCCACAACTCATGAACTCACACTGCCCGACTATTTCTTGAGGCCAGTCGAAGGAAACGGTGTCACACTCAGTATTCGTGAAGTCAAAATGTGCCGTTTCGGCGAAATCGTGGAAACCAATCGGGGCAAGAAATGAACAAACGACTGAGCCGTTAAAGCACTGACCTCCCCTTGTGGACACTCTGCCCCCTCTGACGCCTCAGAGAACGGCATGCTGGGTAAAGTGGGGGCCTGGGACATGCGAGTCTGCGGGGGGTTACCCATGCTGTACAGGCGCGGACGTTTGATCTGGTCCTGGCTGGACAGCGGAGTGAAGCTGTTTCGTCTGAAGAAAGCTGGTGGCACAGGCTCTTTACGGGCTTTATTCTGCTCAGCGAGGAACCAGCACACACACACACACACACACACACACACACACACACACACACACACACACACACACACACACACACACACACACACACACACACACACACAGAGACAAGGTAGACTGATTAACACATATTTTTCATTCAATCTCTGCTCGGTCTGAAATGTCCATGTCCTGTGTAACTGACTGAGAATCAGCACTCAGAGTAGAAGCCATTGTCAGAATGGTCCCAGAAAACAGGACATTTGTTATTGTTTATCCAGTGGCTTCTCATTAAATGTCTTTATGGGTGACTCTGACACCCACTCTGTCTGTGGCTGAAATCATGGGAGCGGGAAAACACCCACCATAGTTTTACACGGGCCATTTCTCCCACATCGTCTCTGTAAAAATATCACGTGGTGGGCAGAATCTCTGTAACCTTGACTTTGACCGAGATATGACGGCTTACCAAGGGTCTGTCCCTGTGAGTGTTGACGGCCTCCACCTTCAGGTCAAATGTGTCCACTTTGCAGCCTGACGGAGGGGGAGGGGAGCAGAAGGCGTCAGACCCGTGTGGGGCACAGTGCGGTTCACCTGTGAGGGACCGGGCAGCCGGTCTTACCATAAGCGACGGGGGTGAGTTTGAGGACGGCGTGAAGCGGACACTTCAGGTAGGGGAGGTCATCTGTAACACAACAAATGAGACACGAGAGACATTGTCTGCTTTGTTCATGTGTTAAAGGTCCAGTCTGTGAGATTTGGGAGCCATTCTATTGCAAGGAATTCAGTATGCAGTCGTTGCAATGACGTTTTGAATGCGCGTGCCATCACCTAACCTCTTCACATCGACCGGATATCGAGATTCGTACCAGCGCGCGACACGTCGCACCGCCATCTTTTATCTTAGCTGCCACATGCCTCCTCTCCACCTCATGTCATGACAGGCGACACAATAAATCCTTCAATCAGTCAACATTTGTCCCCCCTGTGTAGAGTCAGTGTGCATGGTCATGACATCATGGTTTACCCGACACACAGGCCCCGTGTCTGCGGTGAATTCACGTGTCCTGGGAGGATTCAGTGGAAAACACGTCAGTCCAAGCTGCGCCCAACGATGATTTAATGCAACAATGACTTCCTGTGCCGACCGCTCCCACAACAAATTAAAGGTCTGACCACAGGCCGTGTGGTCTATTTATGCGCAGTGCATTTGGCTCTTTTGTTGTTTGTTTCTCCTTTTTTGCTTATTAAAATATATTTGTGGACCAAATGTGACTTTGAACACAGAGATCCCGTTATTGACTTTTATATAGTTATACTATCGGACTATGTCGTCAGCAATATTTGGTTAATTTGGGAGAACAGTGTCTTAAACATATTATAATCCAGAGTCTGCAGAGTCAACATTAATGCCCCTTCTACAAAGCGTCATCATCTACAGGCAATGATCTCAATTTAAATGTTCGTGATTTCACCGCCCCCTGGAGGCAACAAAAAGAACGTCAATCAATCCTGCAGTTATGTTCTGGATTTATTGACATATTACCGTGAATGACTAACACTTGGCAGTAGCCATTGTTCTGTTCAGTCACATCACTTGTCTCATGGTTTCATCTCAGTGCAGGCTCATCACGACTATGATCTGATATCTGAGACGGTCTGTTCTGATAAGACGCCAGCGGCCTGGCGCTTGAGGCGGACTGAGACCAGATAGAACACTCAGCGAGCAATCCGCAAAAACCCGACTCTGATCCTAATCTTATTAAGTGTTGGGGGTTTAAATATCAAGGTTGGAAGACACCAGGAAAAGACTCAATCAACCCAAGTGGTGAGATCAAAGCAGAGGGAACACTGTTGGTGGTGTGGCGCTGCTTTTACATGATACAAGATACAGCTCCACCAGCTGTGAGACACAATGTGACCATGACTCACTGACCAACGTCTGTCTGCCACAGTCAAAACACCACGACACCTCCTCAATACGTTGTATTGAGATAATCACAGATGTTTCAGTTAAAGGTATCGTGTAACAAAAAGTTGAATCTCATCATTGTTTTGCTGTGTGCCGGGAGTTTCTGGGCGGCAATGTTTGGACGAGCAAGTGCAGGTAGTTAGCTCAAGTGTCTGCATTTCTGCCACGAATGTAAAGTTCCAACAGTGGTGTATTTTGCAGTGCGTGTTGCATACACTGCCATTTTGGCCGAATTGTCATGTTTTCATGATGTGAGGAAAGATGCCATGTGCGTTACCTGCGCCCTTATCCAGGAAATAGGCGAGCAGGCAGCGCATGACGGCCTGATGACAGATGACCAGAACGTTCCCCTGTCGCTCCAGCTCCATGATCACTGGTTCCAGACGCTGAACCAAATCCTGGTACGACTGGAGACGGAGTGGAAAAGGTGCGACAACAACAGGAAGAGATATTTAATGCATCTTTGTTTTGTTTTTTCCCCCACACAATTAAAAAGAGAATCAACCTGGCCTCTACCTCTCCCCCAGGGTAACGGTAGTGATACTTGTCCTGGTCCCTCATGGCAAACTCCTCCGGGTACGTTTCCTCAATGGCCTTGTAGGTCATCTCTTCACACACTCCCTGAAGCACAGAAACATAAGAACACATGATTAAAAAAAACCTACGGGAAGCCCTCACTGTGCACTCTCACCATGCCGTCTGTTGTGTTGAAGGAAAACGCACAGCATCGATTTCATTGAGGATCTTCCACTGCTCGTAGGGAATGCCCAGTTCCTCTGCCGTCTGGATGGTTCGTCTCAGCTGACTGGTCCAAACCTTCAGGTCCGACAGATGGTGCTCCTCAACAAACTCCTTCAGGGCGGCAGCAAACTGACGAGGACCAAACAAAATCAAGAGACAGAGAAGTTATTGTTCAATCTATCTCACGAACTGGGCCTTTAAAGGGGGAGCATTTCCTGAAACCGCAGCTCTAAGACTCTTTGGAGGCGGAGCAGACCGCCTAATATTTACATAGAGTTTATATCAGAGTGAGAAACATGTGGCAGAACCTGTTTGCCTCCCTCTGACAGTTCGGAGTCCCCCCCGATGCGTCCCTCCAGGTTGTGATGACTCTCTCCATGGCGACAGAGGTAGATGGAGTGGGAGTGGACGTGAATGTTCATGAGGTAGTACACGATCTTGCTCTGGATGTAGTCCTGCACCCTGTTCACCAAGAAGCGCCGGCCGACGTTGATGACCTGAATGAAGGACAGGTTCCTAGAAGTCAGAGGAGAGCAGAAAGTGAGTCAACTATTCCCTCATATCACTGGAGACATTAGGAAGAGAAACAATGAAGGGATGGGAATATCGTGTACTTTCGCTGTAGCCTAAACATCCTGATAGTAGAGAGTTGTGCGTCAGCTGTTCAGTAAGTGTGACGGGGATGTGAGAAGACCAACATCCAACCCTTCTCACTATCAAAAAGTTAAGCATCTACTGTTGCTCCTGTATTTAAATATTTGTTAAGTATGTATTTGGATTTGCTATTATAATATCAACAATGATATAGTGACATCTAGTGGTGATGTTAAGTTACTGGAATATTGATCACCCTTTCAAACTTGTTGGAGAACCTTTAGCAACCTTTAGTTATTGGAGCAGTCTTAAGTGCGACACGGTGGCCTCCACAGGTCTTGATGTAAATATAAAGATGTTAGTGATGAGGATATCAATGATTCTGAGACAAAAACTTCTTACTTGTCATGTTCATCGGGGTGTAAAGTTTGGTACGTGACTTTATAACACTCTATTCTCTTCAGAAAATCCTCCATGACACTTTCCCGGTTCCTCTCAGGGTAGTCTGGGCTCGACACTTTCACATCCTTTGGAAAAAGACACGTTGCATGTTAACGACGACTGCCTGAATTAACTTTGAATCGAAGAACTGAAATGTTTTCATGGGAAATTAAAACAAAAAACACAAGTTGTGTTGGTAAACACATTTACCAGAATATTTGTAGCAATGACATCAGGATCGTCACAGACTGATTCTACAAAAAACACCTGAGAATAAAAAAATAAGATGATTCATCGTCAGTATAACGTGATTAACGATATTTAAATGGGTCAACCGGTTGAGATAAGTGCCATCAATCCTGATAGGACCAAAAACATCAATCCTCACCTTGTATGCATTGTCTTTGGCAAAATGAAGGATGAGGTCCCTCCTCTCTCTGGTGGTGTTGGTGGCATCAAACACCTGACAAGACGACGCAAGTCAATAAAAACAATTAAGATGAGTCTTAATACTCATGAACACTGGGAAAAACAAAGGAGTGCTTCTGTGTGTCCTCACAGCGATCTGGCCTCCCTCTTCATTCAAATAGGCTTTGACGTCCTGTAGGGCCACCAGAGCGCACTGTCTGTGGAAACACACCCGGATATTCATGGGAGTCTTTACAAGCAAATGATGATTATAAAAACACGAGATGTTTCAGTCACATGGTGTAAACAGAAGTCTCAACAAACAGCCATGACACTACTGCCACCTGCCAAATACTGAGTGGGCCACCCTTTGCTGCAGAAACAGCATGAACACCACTAGATCTCTAGAAGGAGCATCAGTAACCCCTCTGTCCATGACCCTGTCACCAGTTCTCCTCTGGCACCAGGCTCCTGCAGTTTTAGGAGCAGCTGCAGCTTTAATTCAAGGCTTTTTAAAGCTTATAAAGCCAGTCAGCACAAAATTTAAGACCCCTTTAACTGGTCGACTCCTTTCTTTGACAAGTGATGTTAATTCAGCTTTTTAAGACACAGTTTAAAGTTATTCACTTCACCTGTCGGTGGTCATAATGTTGAGGCCGACGGGAGAACTTTGTGACTCACTTTCTAATTTGCATCGCCTCTTTGTTGTCGTGTCTGAAGAAGTCGTAGGACTTATACGATTTCACAGCTTCTCTTCTATAAACTCCGAGGTTAAACACTGCAAGAAAAAAAAAAGAGACACACGGGAGAGAGTGTCAGGAAAGGCTTGAGGGGGGATGAGTGTGTTGTGAGAGCTCCGTCAAGTTGCTGGTGACCTTCAGCTCAACTATGTCTACAGAACCAGCTCAGCTGCATTCCTTTTAAATGACAACATAGATGTTCAACGACAAACAGAGCCACGCAGATCAGCAACATAAACACATCAACGGATTAACACGGCTGTGTCGTAAGCACAATGGTGTCACGCGTAATGAGTTTCAATGTCATTGCGTTGTTTTTTTTCATGTGTCATGGCACTGCCTTCATTTACCTGCAGATAATTATTTGCACCAAATGATTACACACATGATGAAAATATTTATTTTTCAAACACTTATTCGTGGATTAGATAAGGGACTGAAATGTAAAAATGTTGGAACTACGGGAGATCGGTTTTGTTGATATGGTGCAGGTATGAACTCCTCTATTCATCTGTGGAGTTTTCCCCACTGTTTCTTTATGTTCTGTGAAAACATCAAAAATGAAAAATGGATACAACTTCTGAACTGACCCTTAGTTGGCACTCCAATCCAGTTGAGGTAGCGTGTCAGCTTCTTAGCCATGTAGGTCTTCCCTCTAGCGGGAAGGCCAATCATCACGATCATAGTCGGGGAGTTGGTCATGTAAGAAGCCCAGGCTGCAAATTGTTAACATACACACACACACACACACGCACACACACACGCACACGCGCATGCACGCACACGCACACACACACGCACATTTCAATTACTATGCATGCTGAGATGAACATTTGCAATCACCTTAATGTAATTGGACTCTAAGAGAGATAACAGACAAGATAAGAACTGTTTACACAAATGCACAAACACAACTATATGTGCACACAGGCCTTTTTCCAGGTACTGGAGAGTGAATCAAAGGGTTGTTTCAACCAAAGGGTCGTGAGAACTAATCCAGTGTTCATCTCCTTGCAGGATAACTGTCAGTTACAAATTGCTGCCATTCCACTGCCACCTCATGGCTGCTGGACAATGTTTCTCCCAGTCCTGCTACTTAGCAACCACTTTTAGTTATCCAGTGTAATCTTGCTGGCTGGAACACGTAGTGGAAAATATTCAAACCATTCCTCTTTTTCCTGTCAGGGTCCGGGAAAAAAAGAGGGTGCTAAAAAAATCAAAACACACACGGCTAGACCAGACTTGACTTGAGATGTTTAGGTCTGAAAATATGAGAGCCAGCGAGTGTTCGAGACAAGTTTGAGTGCAATCGTTCTCCTTTTGCACATTTCTGAGCAAAACAAAGTCCGATTGTGGAGTTATGATCAAGTTAGGGAAAGTGACTTTAACAGTAGCTGACTCAGCTTTGACCTCCCTTACTTCAATCGCACTCTCCTTCAAAAAGGTATGTGTGTGTTTGTGTGTGTGTGCGCGCTTATGCAAACACACCCACGCACTGTGCGTCTCCTTATAATGGCAGAGTGTACGTCACAGCTGAAGTCACAGAGTGAAACCGGTGAAACAGAACAGGTTAGTGCCTCAGGTAATGATTACAATGTTTCACCATCAGAGGAAAGTCAAAACACTCACAGCACTTCTTCTCACTGGCCCTGAAGTCGGTCCTTTTAGCCTCCACAAGCCCGCCAGAGGCAGCTGCAGACTTCTGAGGCTGGGCAGCCATGACGGGGCTGATTTATGTCCTGCTGTCTGGTCTTAGTGGACGTGGGGACGCCGAGCTGTAAGGTCACTGCTGGTGTGATGAGGTCAGCATCTCTCTGTGAGGACAGGATGCTGCTGAGTCATAGAAAACTCTATTGAGAGGCACAAATCACAGCAACACAGTCAGATGCAAAATCCTGCTCTGGTCCACGATGATATAAATATCTGATGATGACGATGATGATGCTGATGCTGGTTACCATGGTAACAAGAGGACAAGTTCCATTCGTTTGTCATTTTCAAAGCTGGGCAGAACATTATTTGACACTGACATTATCTCATTTAAATTCAAAGGCTGATTCTCAGGGGTGGAGAGTAGAATCATTACACTGATGTCTTCATTATTATTGTATATTCTACTTCTGCAAATTACGATACACTAATAGTATTAATATCTACATTTGAGTGGACAACTTGTTGTCAGTTTCCTAAAATTGGCCATTTCTATTGACATCAGGAGCAGCAGGCTGCCGTGTAGCACCATCATGTATTCAATGAGGTGACTACACATGAATACAATTAATTGGATTATTGGATGGGAATAAGCTCATTTAAAATGTGCACACTAAACCTCCAATCCATGAATCACCTGAATAACAATGTCTTGATACATGGTGACGCCGTGTGTGTATTTAGAACCTGCATGTGTTAAATACATACACAGTCAATGAACCTGCTAACTGGTTCTTTCCCATTCAATTTCACATAAATAGAAAATAGAAAAGTAGGATTTCGGATTCCCAGAGATCAACAGAGACTTGTTATACTAGTTACGATTTGACTTTACATGAAAGAGCTGTGAACCCATGACACATTTCCAAAGACCCCCAGTGATCCCCTCACAGCAGGTACAGCAGTGATGCTGTCTTTGTTCCCTGGATACAAACCATTAATGCCACAGCTCGTACAGTACAATAAGGTCAGAGCTTTAAAAAACAGTAGTGGAACGTCAGTATGTAAATCTGTCGCCATTGTGTGTCTGTAATGCAGCAGAGGTCGTGTCATCCTGTCACATTCAGGGGAGCTGCTTTAACTCCAGTGGCCTGCAAACTTCATAACTACAGCTTTGACGTGAGAAAAAAATGGAAGTGAAACACAAAGAAAATAGACGGTGGGTGACGGTAGTTACGTAAACTCACCGGAGAGGCAGCAGGTTGTTGGGTTTTATTCGTTTTCCTCTTTGTTGAGCAGCTAACATCAATTATTTTCTGTCGGCGACGCTGACCGTCTTCTCCTTCCCCGTCTTCTCCTCCTGTAGTGTAGCTCCGCCCATCTGCTGCCGCCGGAAGTTTACCACTATTAACTTCCGCTTGAGTGTTTCCAAAAATAAATCTTTTAACCGCCTCATTTATAATTTGGAACAATGCATTTAAAAAATATCAAGAATGTATGATATAACATAAGAATATTTACAACTTACACAGTGTTAAAAAGCAAATATAGTCCAGAGAGTATTACTTTTAAATTCGTAAAAGTCCAGTGCGTAGGACTTATGGTGATATTTGCCGTTCTTTTGACAATAATAGAATATAGATTTTTTCCCTCACTTAGATAAAGTGTTTAATTACTTGAATGTATGAAGTGTTGTTTAAGTTATTATAGAATTAGACCTTTTTATTACATTAGCAGCATTTCCTATCTATGGAGGCTGCAGTATTGCCGGGTTTCCATGGTAGCCCATTATTAACACCTCTTAAGATACAATTTTGCTTGTGAAAAATTGTCTTTCCAATCTCATCTGGCCCGGCAGAAATATCACATCGGGTATTAAAATGTCTATTGGTGCAGTCAGTGCACATATCTTATGATATAGTTAAGGAGTCATGTCCAAGTCTCTCCAGCAGATGGCAGTGTTTGTGAGAGTGTGGGAGTGTCATTGACAACAGGGAGAGGAAATAGTCCTTACTGGATGAGGGGGTAAATATAAAGCTGCAGCATGTAATTTCACCACTAGATGTCACTAAATTCTGCACACTATACCTTTAAGATAATTTGTCAGCCCCATGTGTGTGGGACGTCTGTTCGTCCCACAACCATGCACAAAGATGACGCAGCTGCTCTATATTCATGTGACTTTGTTGTTTGTAAGACCACATACTAAGGTGGATCAAAGGGAGTTGTTTTGCTGACCCTTTTTTTTATTGTGAATTATAAAACAATAAAAACATCGGCACAAAGAAAAGAAATATAAGTTGCTTTGGGATCACAAAGAGAGGTTCTGCTGGGCACTAATTCTGCTTCATATCTGGGAACAACAATGAAGAGGATTGAGATAATTAGTTTTAAAGATAGTATATCTGAGGAAAAACATGCATTCCGGAAGAAAAAAATTCAGTGGCACTCCCCTTTAATTCTACATTTTATTTCATACAGAAAATATGCCACATAACTTGTTGCAATCACAAGCCTTTATTCTCCTAAAAGAAACTATCCTCACAGTGTCTAACTAATACACCAGTACATGAAACAACCCTTTGTAAGATATGTGCTTATTTTGTAAAATAATGTCCGTCGGTACAAGAGGATCTGGAACTACATCGTTTTTGCTCGTTTTCCCAAAACTGGATCACTGAGAGGACAGATTGGTGAGTGGATGCGTGGCCAGGGACAGATGGCCGCTATAAGGGTGGGTACAGAAGTCGTAACAGGCATATGATTATCAGCGTGTCTGTCCATCAAGCGTACAGATTGACCCAGTAATCACGACAACCCACCATGTCTCAGACCGCTCCGTAAAGTTCTTAAAAAGAAAGACAGAAAAAAAACAAAGTTTGCCCAGCCAGTGCTTGTCCACATGGTGGCTGAGTAGCGCTTCCACACAATCTGCCTCCAGAGTTGCAAAATCTGGTCTCCATCAGTCCATTTGGTAGCCCTTAGAAACTCAGGAAGTACTGGTAAACGAACCGTCTGAAGTTCCCTGATCAGGTCATGCTCTCTTTAAAGTTCAGTATGTGGACGGATAAAGGGATACAGCTCGCAGATGATATGAAAAAACAAAAAAACAAAACAAAAAAAAAAGAAGTGAGAGGACTTTCCACCTTGTCAGTCACAAACTCTTGACTACACCCTGAACGCCTCACACAGATTTGAGTAGTCTCGGGTCGATTGCAAGACCCATCTGCAGTGTATTACTGCGTGTAAGAAGGCCATGCTTTTGTTTACACATTAACAAGTCTACCGCTTATGATTCATTTGCATGTAATATCAACTCTGCAGTTAGTATTACAGGCCGTAATGTGGATGAGTGCGATAAAGACCACAGCAAGAATGATGACCAGGACATGTAGCAAAGGGATGTTTAATGATTTCTTTGGACAATGAAATGCACATGTCCATTGTTGATGTAATACAAATAAGAGAATAAGAAAATCAACAACTTGGTATTGTGTGTCCGCATTCCCAGCTCAACTTTAACTCTTGTTTGATGTTAAAGGTGCAGTGTGTAGGATTTAGTGCCATACAGTGGTGAAGTTGCAGCTGAATACCCATCGCCTCCCTATTCCTTTACAAACATGTTAGGTGATAAATATGTCCATTCTGGGCTACTGTTGTGGTGCAACTTGGCAGCCTCCGTAAAGAGGACGTGCTCCTGATAAAAATATAGAGGAATCATTCTGGTTTAATGACGATTCACGTGATGACACACTCATAAAACATATATTACATTACTTCCTATAATATATTACATTTCTGCCAATTGAAATTGTAATAACCTCACCTTCATCTTACACACTGGACCTTTAACTGAGGATTGATAATAGATCAACAAAAAAAAAAATAGATGTCTGAAATGTAACTCAAGGACTGACCAGTAGGGGGAGATCCAGCTCTTACTTAATGAGAAAAGAAAAACTACACCTGTGCATGGGTAACTGCCTCCATCCACTCCTGTACCCTTGGCACTTGTGTTTGTATAAAACAAATATGGAACTGAAACATGGAAACTATCCCGGTCCCATGCTCAGTGTAGGCATGGTGGAATAAGCAGATGCAAACACACACAAAAAAAAAAACTCAGCTGAGAATGCACACACAGACAACTGTACTCATGATCAGATTAAATAAAATAACCACTTTAAATAAAAGCTATATCAAATGTTGATGATCATTGCTGTCTTGGCACAACACGAAATCCCTCGCAGCTCCCATGCTCAGTGTAGGCATGGTGGAATAAGCAGATGCAAACACACACAAAAAAAAAAACTCAGCTGAGAATGCACACACAGACAACTGTACTCATGATCAGATTAAATAAAATAACCACTTTAAATAAAAGCTATATCAAATGACACTGAAATGTTGATGATCATTGCTGTCTTGGCACAACACGAAATCCCTCGCAGCACCATTGATTTGGAGGATTCACCTCATTCCCGATGAGTCACAGAAACAGGTGTCAAATGACGATAAAAACATTAAATTAGAAATGTACCACAGTTCTTCATCCTTCTCAACAAACAGGTGGGAGTTCAAGCTGCTAGAAAGGAGCGTGAAGGAGGCGGCAGTCAAATTATGCCTGTGCTTCACCACACGAAACCTCGAGTGAACTGACTTACTGGTCCCTCTTTCGGAACAGAGTGGGTCTGGGTTTGAAATATTTGGCAATGGCTCCGAGCACGTGGCCGTCCATTTGAGGGAGGTCATACAATAAATAATCAACCCATAGTGGTTATTTTACGACAAAGAGTTTTGAAGAGTTCAACCTGAGATTTCTTTGTATCTCCAAGGAAAGTCAGTTCAGAAAAGAAAAAAAGACATTCATCCTTCATGCTAAGAGTCTTATTCCATAATTTAAGACTGGGTACCTACGGCATTGCTTGTTCTGACACGATTATTGCTGTTGTTTCCATTTCCTTTCCAGTAGCGAGTAAACCCCCACCCAGTCACGCGTCGTCAGGTCGAATGGGAATGCTGTATCGAGTGGCGAGTCTTGGTCCCCTGCATCGCGCACGGATGCAGTGAATGTCAGAATGATCAGGCAAAATAGAAGGTGGGCGAACTTGATCTGAGGTGAATGGAAAGTGCAGTGATCAAGTCAACATGAGCTGTAAATGCATACATGTCATACATTCCTCTGTAAGCTCACTGGCTGGACAGTGGGTCCTCACACCGCTTCACAAAAACAAACAAAACGTAAGACTTCGACAATGGGTATTCACAGACACAGACTGTGTGAGTGTGCGTTTGTGAAGGGGAGAGAAAGAGATGGGGGGGAGGGGGTGGATGATTGCATCAAGTGCTAATATACTATCATGACAGTACATGTACTCGATCTATAAAAAACTACCTTGAACACTGACCTCTCTCTAACAAATAATCTTGTATACAACATTTACAAAATGAACATTGTAATAGTGTGATATTCTTAATATATATGCTACTGCCTTCCTCTGCCTCTCTGCAGTTTTTAAACCTCTGAGTACATTAACGCCATCTTATAATTCTTACACGGTAAAGCGTACACACCACACCCGACCGAGGGGCAGCCTAATACAAACAGAGAACAGGAAGACTCTGTGGACAGTGAGTACACCTGCATGTGTGTCCTGAGTGTGTGTGTGGATGGTAGCTCAGCTCGTAAACCAGGCAGCCACAACTTGCCGGTAGACTCAGCAGTGAAGGGAGTTGTTTTTTTTTGTTGTTTTTGTTTTTTAAGAGAGTAAACTTCTGGGATACCAAGTTTCTTCAGCTCACAAAGTACAGGATGTTCATATCCATGATACTTGCACATTTAAGACAGTCTTGATATACTGTAGGAGATAATAATTATTATAATGTCATTAATAACAATAATAACAATAGTATTAAACATCTGGCAATGCTGTGTCTGTCCCATGGCAGCAGAGTGATGATTGTTTCTGTGTGAACCCCCCCCCCCCCCCCCCCCCCCCCCCCCCCCCCCCCCCCCCCCCCCCCCCCACCACCCCCCAAACCCGCCCCCCCCCCAGCATCTCCCCTGTCTTCAGCTGCTCTGCCGTGAGGGATCGGCGCTCTGTGCATACATTGTATGTCTGTGTGTTTGTCTCGGATTTGTTTGTGTTTTTGTCAATGGATGTTTAAAATGAGTCAGGGTTTTCCTCAATTGTTGGTGCTGGTTCACCCTCAGAGGCGGGTCTGCGCCTCGGGGACGTAGATTTCGATGCTGTCAGCGCTTTCTGTGGCAGAGTTCTGTCGTACTGATGCCGCGCGCTTTGCTGCCATCAGCCGTTTCCTGGCTTCTTGCCGCTGCTTGTCCACGGCCGAGTCCACGCTCCTGTCCTTCCCCGCTGACAGTTTGGGCTTTGACTGCTTCTTTGGCACAGACGATGGAAGCTGCTTGTTTTCATCCTAAAGTAACGAGTCAGAAAAGAGGAGGAGTGAGGAAGAGTAGCACAAACTGAAAAAACACAATGTTCAGTTTTGTCAAGATATTTTCTTTTTTTCAAGCCATTAACGGCAACTTTATTTCACTAGTTCATTTTCATAAAGTTACCAGCAAAGAGTCCTGAGCCACATTCTGAACAGTATGCTGGCAGACTGTTATTACTCATAGTATCTATTTAATAGTTCTGGCTTGATCTGAGTTTCTACAAAAGAAGAACTAACACAGTCTGTGTGTCTAATCATCACCTTCTTGTCCTTTTTCTCAGGAAGCTGCCAGTTGTTGGCCTTCAGTTGATAAAGCTCGTCAAACTTCATGCTGATGTCCTCTATTGAGAGTTGAAGCAGATCCCAGAATCCCGCCAGGTCCTGTGCTGTCGGTCGTGGGTGGGCGTTCGCGTTCTGGTGGAGGAAGAAAATGAGACGGATTAGCTGCATGGATCCACACGCACACAAAATATTTGACTCTGATCGACTTTCAGAGATGACTGTCAAGAGGGAGCAGCAGACAACTGAGTCAAGCAAGCGGAGCTGATCATCTATCAGAACAGGAATCTGCACGAATGACTCAAGAGGATTTCGAGGCCATTTCCTCTCTGAACTTGATACATGGATGGACTTCTGCATATCAGTATGGGAACAACAAATGGAGCTGGCAGCACAAATATGAAAGCTACAGGGTTTAATGAGAATCCGTCAGGCAAACAAGAACATGACCTAGGGGAAAGATCCAGTGGGCTGTACTGTAACTGACAGACTCACCAAGTTCTCGTTACAGAGCCCTCTGAACTGCTCGAACTTTTGCGAGATGAGGAGCTGAGCACTGCCAACAGCACTGCGGATCGTCCCCAACACTGTGAAAACACAGAGAACGTGATAAATCGCCAACAAGTTGAGAAGAGCGACAGGAAAGGCAGCAGGGTAAAGACACAAGTCCTTGTGAGACACATCAGATGAGGAGTTGCGGAAGCCATTTCAAGACACAGGAGGGGATGACGGAGTCGAAATTTTTCTTGTGGTCTTGTAATGCAATATTTATGCCAGCGTTTACCATGTAATATTCTGTGACAGTAAGTGATTTCCTTAGAAAGGAATTTATTAACTCAATCTTAAGGAGGGCAACAAACAGCTCTTTATTCAGCTTTTTGTGCCTGGTATTTGCATGTAGATGGAAATTCATAATTCAGGCCCACAGAGAGCAGGAGGAATGATAATCTGATGGAGCCCCGGCTGCCGGTCCGCTCTGTGCTCATTCATATTTAAGATGCTGCAGAGATACATGGGCCTAAAAGCTTCAGTGGCGTTCTGGGAGTGGGGAATGTTGACATGACTAAAAAAAAAAGCCGTGTCCCTCTCTAACGAGCAGCATTTCTCCGAGACAAAAGCAGGAACGAGTTTGCCATGTTTGGCCTCATTGTCTGTGGACAACATGGACGTAAGATGACCTGTTCCCCTGTCTGTGAACTTCAGTAACAGGGGCGGCAATTCAATTCTTCACATCAATGACATGACAAGCTACCAATTTGCATTCATATTGGTCCCATGTCTTTTATGTTTTGTTTATGGCCTTTCTAGTCAGCGGAACAGTGAGCGATGGAGGAAGCGTGGCATGACCTCTTCGAAGCCTCCGGGCTGTGTATCACAGTACAAGAAGACTGCTTATTAAGCATCGCAACCAACAGGGAAAGGGTCACTGGAAGGTCAGTAGGATCACAACTGCACGATTGGTCATGTCATTGATACCGTCACTCAGTATTTTAACATTAGCAGCCTTTAGTGCTCAAAACGAGTTTGGGAGAACTACTACGTCATGCAATTATGTCACACACCTTCCTCTGAGAGCTTGTTGTCTTTGGTCTCCTGCTCCATCTGTTGACACCAGCCCTCCATGCGGCCTGTTTCCGCCTGCAGCAGCTTTAGGAACCAGTTCCCATCTCGCAGACAAGCCGACGTGCTGGTTTGGACACTGTCTCCGTGGTTGCTGCAGTTCCCAGACTCCAAGCTGGGGTCCGGCGGTGGCAACGAGGAGGGGTCTAAAGCTGGGTCCAGGCTCTCTGGAGGGGAGGTGGATATCCTGGGTGCGGTTGAGGTGTGTTTAAGGGGCTGCTGTTCCATGGCTTTGTCCTGTCCGTTGGGCGCTGTGGCATTCACTGTTTGACTGTTGGTGCAGTTGACTGTGTTGTTTTCTGTGGGTGCGGCATCCTGGGGCTCCTGAGGCTCAGTCTCTGTGTTTTGTCTGGAGGCCATGCTGCTTTCCCGGCTGAGACTGCGAATACATAACATAATGAGTTGAGGAATCGAATATATTCCGCCCAATCAGTTTGAGGTCAGTGAGTTTAACTGACCCAAAAGGTGGAGCATTGTGTATTTCAAAGAGAGAGCTGGAATGACACTGTATCACGGATGGAGCAGCAGGGGTATTAGCGGAAAACCAGGCATAAAACGTAAAAACCCAGCAGGCTGCTAGCTTCACAGATAATGAGCAGAGAAAAGGAAACAGACTGTCAAACATATGAGATTGAAGGGGCATTACACTGCACTGGAAGGGTTTCAAGTTTCTCACTGTGTTGACTTCACAACAGTCAAAGCAGTAGTGAAAGGGCATCAATCAGAGAGCTGTGCTCCTGTCCTGCTGCTAAATGACCTTAAACACATCAGCAAAATTGAAAGTGCACGATTATGGATGTAGAAGAAACTAAAAGGCATTCACGCGCAGGACTGTCAGCAAGGTCAAACAGGAATCTCACTTTCAAGTAGTTCAGTGGCATCACTATATTAGCACAAGATTTTTAACTGTATACTACATAAAAAAAAATCACACAAATGTCATACAAATCATATCCTGACGGGTTTTACTTCACCACCTCCACCGTAATTTGCACTAAAAGAAAGAACCCTGTTCCCTCATCATGTGATGCATTCAATGAACCTCGGAATTTACCAAAACAACAGAAAATAACCTGGTTTATATTTGGAAAATCCACTTGCAGGCCACCTTTAATGTGGAGAGAGGCTGTATGCGGCTTGTGGGCTGATAATTGCCCATCTCTGTCTTAGTAAGTCCCATTTCTCTTCAATACCTGCATCTTTGACAATCCTTCAAGAAGACCAGAATAAAAGTAATTATCCATTAACCATTTATCTGAGATGTGAGAGTTTACTTACGGCCTGCCGTTCTCCACTTGAACTCCAATTGACTGAAATTTCAGGGGCGTGGTCAGTGGCAGGGGTTCCTCTCTTTGATTTGGAAGAATACAATCCACCTGAATGATCATGGACGCAAGAAAAGCAGTCAAATACAAACTTTACCCATCAGCCAGTCGGAGTGTATCCCAGCACAAAGGGTAGCCAAGCCTTACCTGAATTCCTATGGAGGACAGTTTCCTCTTGGGTGCAGTCGGGGCCTGCTCTGGGGTGACACCTATGCTCAGGGTGTCATTTTGGGGTATGATAGGTGTGGAACTGGTGGCTGAGGTGACAGTGATGGTGGGAGGGAGGTCACGTGGGGCTGGAACAGGAGGCACAGAGCCTGCAGCGGGTGCAGGGGTTGCAGCAGGGGCAGCAGCTGGTGTAGGCTGGGTCCCCTTAGCCAGATTGCCTGTGCGGATGCTACAAAGACTGTCAGATGAATTGCTGCGTCCCGACTGGCTGTTGACCTCACTGCCACGGTCCTGCTGGTCAAGATATATGTCTTGCGCCGACTCGGTACTGCTCTGCAGTGTCACTGAGATGAGGGGCTTGGAAGTGGTGCGGGGTGGGACTGGAGGAGGGGCCTTCCTATTGCTGACTGCTGACGGGGAAAGAAAATTGAGAAAACAGAGTTTGGGATTAGAACTATGCTCTTCTCGCTCTTGTGACCACAGTCTGACTGCAAACAGTAAAACTGTACAGCAGATTACAAGTTAATATCTACAAATATAAAACCATAAAACTGTAAACCACCCCGCACTTTGCCCTTATTTCTGCCCCCAGCAGGATGCACTAAATGCTGATTCTATGTTCCCAGTAAAGCTGCTGGATGTTGTGTTCCATTGACGTCACTCTGTCTCCAGGGATCTATGCTTTCATGCCACACCTTCACATCTTCCTGCCCTGGGGACGAGATGACAGCACAGTTCTCTTCCCTGCTCAATGCAAATTCCAACCAATCAGTTCCAGGAACTAAACTGAGAACGAGACTTCTCCTACATCTAAAGAACCATCACGATTAGCAAAACAGCAACACAGAGATGATTAGGTGAGCGCCACCGCAGGTTCGTCCTGTCGCATTGTTATTTTTAGATTTATTATTGCACGGAATGTCTCATTGGATGAAATGGAGATCTGAAGTACGGAAAAGAAGAACAATATCTCTCCATTGCCTTTTTCTGCAGTTGAAGATTTGCATATTTAAAGGTTATACATTTCTGTCCAGGTGACTAAACCTCTGGCAAAGACTTTCCTTTAGCTCTCTCGTTCACTTTTTCACTGCTTCCCCTCTCATTCAATCCCTAGCTCATGCTCTCCTGAGCCTATGCTCTCTGCTCATTCATATCTTTGATCAAATTCAGTCCAGATAAATATAAACCACTCAAAAAACCTGGAGCGGGGGACTATTTTAGCACATGGAACACCAACACAGATGTTAAGTCTTGGGCTATCTTGGAGAAAGTGGCACAAAGATGCAAAGCTAACTAAAGGACAACACAAATCACTGAAACAATATCAATGATCCCAGCAGACTCTTATCTTTACGGGTTATCTGTAAGAATCACATTAAGAGTCACTATTGCCCACACAATGTAAACAGCTTGACAAAAGGTTTCATATGCTGACGTTGACAAATGAGTCTCTGGAAACCGAAACTCTAATCTTGAGGCGGATTATGTTATGAGTAACAACAATCTGACTCAAGAGAAAAGGGGTGGGACCAGTGCCTCTTTGCCTGTCATCAGTCTGCCTGCAGGGTTGTGGTGGATGACACACAGTTAAATACAGAGGAACAACATAGAAAAGCAAGAAAAACCACAAGCTTTCTTTAAGAAATGGTGGTGGCAACGAGGAGGGGGTGGTGGATGCTGTATAAGCATCTTGCGGACAGGAAAAGATTGTTGGCCTAACGTCCTGTTTGACACTCAGAAAATACTTTTGTCCTGTAACTGCGTTCACTCACACATGATGGATGAAACGTAAGCATGTAATTTGCCAACCCAAGAATATTAAGAAATCAAAACAACATATTGATTTTTTTTCGAGCAGAGGTTTCAACCTAAGCAGCAACCCAACACCCTGTAATTCTGAGGGCGCTGCACTTCCGTCATCAGCATGTGAGTCACCGCGCCAGCAAAGCCCTCATTAAATCCCACCAACATCCACAAACAAGGCTGTGGAATCCACGCCATGCAGCTCATGAGTCGCTCGCACATCCATGAGCAGCGGTGACAATCTCGCCAAGGAGCACATGTGCAGGCAACAACAGAACGTTTCATTCTGAAAGAATGACACACTTCTTCAGCAACTCATAGCTAGGATGCAGAACATTCCTGACGTTGATGTGTCTCATAACACCCTGTGTCTCAACCCCAGCATCAGACGTGTTGTGCCTGCGAGGCCGCGGCGTCTCCCTTTTTCAGATTGATCACACAAATATCCGCGGAAATAGAGCATCACTGTAAAGTCAAACACCTCACACAGGGGCCATTCTCTTTCAGCATTATAATAGCATGATTTATGAGCTACAACACCAAATGGGTCGTGGTGAAGTGGACTAATTGCAGATTATTCACACCTTGCACCATCCATTTCGCTGCCGGGCGGCAGTTTGTGGTGTGATAACTGGCTTTAAATCCCCTGACCATAGAGATTGTGCCAAGTAGTGATTAGGAGATGACAAGCTGCCCAGACCCCGGATCTCTGAGGGCAGGGCCAGCTCATAGCCTCGAGCTGAAACATGTATTTCTCTATGTCCCTAAAGGGGCTCCATTACCATGAGGTCCTGGAGATTGAATGCATGAATGGACGACAATTTAAATTAGAGATGTGAATGATTAAAGGAGTATCTATATGTAAATTTTACAGCAGCAAATGAAAAAACTCCCATGGGTGCAGCCTGTTCTTGTGACCGTCACATGTCATGACAAAGGCTTCGGCCATCACTGTGTTTACATGAGAAGAGGTTAGGATATGTCCTGTGAGCTGTGGTACTTTCATCAGAAAGAAGATTGGTGTATCTTACTATGAAAAAAAGCTTGATCGCTAGTTTGCCGTTTAAACAATAACGAATTGTTATAAACGAATACTATAAAAACAAACACATTTTACGAGGTTACTTCCAAGTTTTTTATTCTGCCTCCCTTTCTTGAATGATGCACACGGTAACACACAAACTGACAGTAGCTGTCAAGGAGTCAGGTCATTCAGGCACCTAGAAGCTCTTCTCAACTCAAAATACAATTAGGATCACTTTCAGTGACGACAACACCACTATGATGATCACATGTACAGTAAATTGCCTCACTTATGAAAGCTATGCAGTCTCTGAGCCAGGATATTCTCCGGCTCCATCAGCAGGCCTGTCTGTGAGCTATCAGATGACCACTAATGGGCCCTCCACAACAAGACTCAAACTAGTGTGAGCATGATCGTCCCATTTAAATGCTGTTGCCATAAGCCGCTTTCTTTTTTAGACTACAGGCGTCTCTTCCATTTTTAGGGCAAGTTAGGTTTGGTGTTCTGGTTGAGGGTTTGGGATTTAACACGTCTTGATTACTGCTGTGCATGTTCCTGGGTGAATTTGGCTTAAAGTTAATTAAACTTTTTTGCAGTGCCCCACATTAGCATCTCCTCGAGTACAGATAAAGCCTTGTGGAAGTAGAGTAGCTTATTCTGGACGAACCTCGGTGAAACTCTGGACATGAGCCAAGTATCATAAGAAGAGGTGGTGACAGAAGCCCTGTTGAAGATTAGCAGTCTCATTGTAAGCTAGTATGGCAGGTTGACAGACTGCGGGAGTTGCAGACTGAAAGATTAGACAGGGACAAATGGCAGAGCATGATTGTGCACACAAGGGAATTATTCACAAGCTGCACATTAACATATGGAGCTGATCTGGGTACAATTACCTGTAAGTGTACATATTGGTACTAAAGTCTTTGTCTGAACCCAAACAAAATGTAGCAAGGGGGAAAATGTGAAAAGACTATATGTTTTGGTTAATCTGGAACCTGCCATTGACTGTTCTTTTTACGTTAAACTCGGGCCTCTTGAAAACTAAAATGACACGTTGTTTTACCACTACCACTGGAACAGATTTAGAGGTATGGCCCGCAAGAAAAAGATGAACAGAGACGACAGACATGACAGAGATTGCAATCTGGCGAGACTGACAAACAGGCAGGGTGCCATTTAGCAGAACAATGCAAGTATTCTAAAGTAAACCACTTACACAAAACAAAGCCAATGACAACATCAAACACAAACCATGGTGTAGAAATAACAACCAGCAGAGCGAGTAAAGTGACTTGTTCCCTTTTCTCCATGATAATGCCCAGGTTTCTAAAGTAAATGTCAGAAAAATGTCAAATAAGGAGCTTGCCTTGATCATAGCCACTCAAACCCAGACAAATCCCAAATGATTTAGTCCACTGGTGGAGTCTTGGTTTGTGCATTCTGATCTGCTGTGTGTAGTAAAGTCATTTGCAGCCCGCTGTGGCTCCAATTCCGACCTGTTGAACTGGGGCAACAGTCTGGGTTGTGGCCAGATTGGGTGACGTGATGAGACACGTGACAGGTGCCTTTGAGGTCAAACAACTCAGTGAGAGAAACAGGGATAGTGAAAGGCAGCACACTGAGAGGCTTAGACTTCATTTGAACACAGTGTTGACAAATAGACCTATTCTAGACAAATGAACAGTCACATATGTTAAAACCACACTGCTACAGTTGAATTACAATATCTGAGCATGAAAGCTTTTTTCCCCCCACAAAAAACAAAAGCAGGAATGTTGTATTTGCAAGCTACAGCGTGAGCCTGTGCGTTGTGGTTGAAACCAAAATCCTACCATTCATGAGGGTTTGTCAACATCACAGCAGCCAATGTGAGGACTTGGCCAGGACATGTAATGTTATTAGTTATATTCTACAGGCTTGAGTTGAAGATGATGAAAAACTAAATATTAAAAAGGGATTTCCTTGCCAATATTTTTTTGCTTCACGCATCAATTATTCATCCTTTCCTTATGAACGTAAAACGTGTTAAAGCCAATTTGTATTTCACTGTAACACGCTGAATATTTCATTTTCAGCTGGTAAAAAGCTTGATTTGCTTATCAAATCAGAGTGTCATTAGGGCAGGAAATGGAGAGGCCTCTGCGATGCTGTTGGACTCTGTTAACCCAAAGCTCCACACATCCAGACATCATTGGGAAGCCTGTGTGCTGTTGACCTTGCTGCTCCCATTCAGGCGAGAGATTACCTCACTGATGAGTGTGAGATGACTCACACTCTCTCCGCGACAATACACAGACACATGGCATCTTGTGTAATATTTGCAGGATCCAATGAACACGCCTTGTGGCAACGAAAAAGCTTCAGAGCCATTGAGACTGATGATACCCACCCAGTAGCTAGCACAGTAGCCTGGTGGGTCATATTCAAGCTCCAAAAATGAAAAGCGTTGGCAAAAATTAAAAACTACTTAATGAATAATATCTCGCAATGAGATATCGCAATGCAAGGGGACATGATTCATTATATCTTAAGAGCCTCACCCCGATGATGCATTTGTTTTGTGAGCAATTTCTTTTTCGCGTCAGGTGTTGCTCACAAAATCAAGGGGGGTGAAGTGTCCTGACTGTTGAACTGCAGAGCACTGCACAGAGCAGGAAGCTGATTCATTATTGATCATGTCCTCAGGTCTTGACGCATGGTAGCAGACTACCGGGTTAAAATGGCAGAGTATGCAACTGCAAATCAGAGATAGAACTGCAGATACGGCGAACGGCTAACGGAGAAGAGGCTTTTAAAAACGAAACCGGATGCATTGATTGAGAAAAATTGGGTGCTTGTGTATGACCTGTTCAGGCAGGAGAACTGTCTGTGGTTAAGAAAGCCTCTGAAAATACACTACTGAGAATACTTTACTTTCTTATCAGTTAGTTGTCTCTCACTTCACTCGTCCCTTTAAAAAAATACGGGGAAACCTGTGGTAGACTCCAGTATCGACGCAAAAAGTTTTTGGTTTAACCTTTCTCGGCTACAGTAGACTGCAAATTGGCATCCACTGTTGAGGGCCAGCTCCTGACGTAAATAGAGAGGGCTCGTTCTAGTTTACAGATGCAGTGTGTCGGGTTTAGTGCTATCCAAGATGCAGAAGTGTTGCTGCAAAATTCCTCACCTCAGCCTTCATTTCCAAGCATGAGGGAGAACCTAAGGGTGGTCTTCAATTATCATTGAGGTGTTTGGTTTGTCCATCCTGGTCCATTGAGAAAAATATGGCAGCCTCCATAGACAGGACCCACCATTTGTATAAAACATCTTATTCTAAGGCGATGGA
>JAFBJT010091237.1:33099-57514 GCA_016785325.1 Chascanopsetta lugubris | reverse complement strand
AAAAGGGGTGTAAAAAATGACACACATGTAAAGAGATGTTGCAGTAAAATAAATCACGAGATAAATGGATAAATGAATAAACAAATAAAATGGAATCAAATAAAAATGAAAAATGAAAAAAATTTAATGGAATAAAATCAATGAAAATCAATCAAAACACTGACAATTTAGTGTTTTGGGAATATGTCTAAAAGGTTTTGATGATAAACCCAGTGAATCTTGGAAAAACGAAATATACGTATCTATCTTTCACACATCCGCTCACACATCACATGGAGCGCGCGCACACACACACACACACACACACAAGCTCTTGAGCTATACTGTCGTGACAAATAGCAATACCTTGACGCAAAGGGCCAAAAAGTGCACGACAGTTAAAGGCACTTAACACCTTCGGACATGCACACCCACAGCATGCACACACACACACACACCCACAGCATGGACACACACACACACACACACACACACGGACATGACACACACGCGCGCACACACACACAGAGCTTGGGGAGTCTGGTTCTGATTGCTTTGTCGTGTCGGGGCGCGCTCTCTGTCAGGCTGATAACACTTGCAGGTGTGAGTGTGTGTATCTAAGTGTGTGTGAAAATGACAGCCGGCCCTTTGACACCATCCATCACAGATCCCACCGGCACCCTGAGCATCGACGGGGGGAGTCCGAGGGGGAGTGAAGTGCGCCGATCGATAAAGACTATAAATTAATGGATCACTTGGTGCGCGCTTTAATCTATGCAAAGACGGGAGGGAGAATCAATCCAACTGTAAAGTTAAAGAGAGGGTGAAATGTGCTAGTAAGTAAAACACATTCATTTTAATTACACTTCGCAGCGAGGAAGAGCTGAATGAAACCGTGAAGAGGAGCGCTTCTCGTACCTTTAACTTATTTTGCGACATTTGTATTTGGCAAATACCTTAACGAAATTTGCATTCTTGTTTACATGCAAATTAATTCATAGATTTAAATGAATTCAAATTAAACGTTTAAATAATAAATAAAATACATTTTAATTAAATCCAATTAAAAAGATATATATCTATACAAATAAATGCCCTCACAGTATTTACAACACTTGAGTATATCTACGATATGAGCCACTCACCGTTTTGCCCCTGATCTCTGCCTTCACCAGTTCACTGGCCAGTTTGAAAAGAAAGAAACAAAAACAACAACAACATTTAGGTGATTATAAATTCAATGTCATTGTTTTGTCGTATTTTTTTAAATGTGACAAAAATGAGAAGAATCGTACACACTGCACCTTTAAGAAGCGCAGATATTTGCATCTCCTCTCTCCTTGCGACATCTGCAGCGCTGAGGGATGGAGTTCAATGAAGCAGAGCCCCAACTCAAGCATTTCCATGAACTGTGAAAAGAAACAGGACAGCCAAAACACGGAGCGCTTCCAACTTACATATAAGGAACTCTGTGTGTTGAAATAGTCTTGGACCCCCCCCCCCCCCACCCCCCCACACCCCCCCCCCCCAACTGAGCAGGAGTATACAGTCAATAGGGCTGGAGGGGAGGGGGGGGTCGGTGAGAAAGAAAGGGGGAGGGAGATATTGGGGAGGTGGTAAATGGGGGGTAGATGGGAAGAAAAAGCATGGACGGAGAGCTGAAGAAGAAGAAGAAGAGAATAGCAGGGTGGAAGATTAATCTTTCCCAAAAACACTGTCTTCCCCCCCCCCCCTTGCCCCCCACACCCATCATGCACCTTATTGTTAGCAAATAAGAGAGAGCTCTGGACTTATCAAAGACCTCCAGCAGCCTGTTGGCTTCACCCATGCAGCCACACATGAAAATGGCCTCAGATGTATGTTAGTTAATCCTGCTCCATTCACTTCACATGGGACAAGTTTATTGGCCCGACCAGTGCCCAGGGGCCTCCGTTTAGAGGGGCCCATAAATGGAGGAGAAGGGGTGGGGGGGGGGGGGGGGGGTGGGGGGGGGGGGGGGGGGGGGGGGGGGGTGTTTCTACTAGGAGACAAAGTTGGGATCTTCTAAATCAGGTGTTGGAATGTGGCCATCAAGCATCCATTCATCCAACCAAAGAAACCATATACAGAACCACATGCAAATCTTTGTTCAAAAGTTAAAAAAAAAAAAAAAGAAGCTGATTCAACTCCTATTTCAAGACAATTGGCACCAGAAAGTGGCGTGCACGCGCGCAATAGATGTGTTCCTCTTACCGTGGGACAGCAGCCGTGGGCCACCCGGATCCGCGTTAACGAGATGCTGGGGTCTCTTCTGTTTCCGGCGTGACATGATTCACGGCGACTCAGACACGCAGAGAGGGGGGCATCCGTCGGTGGAATGGCGCAAGGCACGCTTTTTTTCACGCACCAGGACGCATCCACGCATCCAAAAAGTTTCCTTTGATGTCTCCTCTGAAGATCCGAGGTACAAAAGTAGAGTAGAGATGCGAGAGTTGCGGGAGAGGATGCGAAGGTGCGAATCCGCAGGTCTGCGCTGTGTCATATGAATGAGCCGTGGGTGCGCGTGTGTGTGTGTGTGTGTGTGTGTGGCTGTTTTCTAAAGTCTCCTCTCCCCCTCAAACTTGTCCAATTTGCGCCCCTCCTCTCTCACTCCTGCCCCGCTCTGCATGCACATACAGAACACACACACGCACGCACACACACTATATACATACACACACACACACACACACACGCCATACACACTCATACACACAGAACCACTCCTTGTTCCTCACCGATATTTGCATTTCAATGGCGTGTAACACAGCCTCCCCTGCTCCTCTCCCCCTTCCCTCTCTCTCCCCCCTCCCTCTCTCTCTCCCTCTGCCCAGCTTTATTTTGTTTCTTCACTGCAGCTTTAAACTTCCACGATGACAATGAGGTGTCGGAGCTGATGTCAACCAATTAAAGGTGGCACAATAATTGAGAAAATACAATACACGTCTCTAAATGAATGCACGCGTCTTTGATGCGTAAATCACCAGATGCAGAATAAGTCCAACAGGTGACATCTGCTGCTCAGGGGCCCCCAGGTGCCACGCGTGTGCCCACGAGGTGCATAAATATGAAGGATCACGTGACGACGAGCCCGCAGGTGCACGAGTCCATCGGCAGAAGTCAGAAATCGATGCCCAACAGGGAGTGTGCATGGGACGTGGCTTTGAGTTCTATATAGGGCCAATTATCTACCACCGAGCTGCGAGGGGCTGTTGGGGGGAGGGGGGAGGGGGGGGGGGCACACACACAGCATCCCACACATGCATGCATGTATTTCGTGGGTGTTATTGGTGGGCTGCATAATACCATGCACACCCCCAACCCCTTCCCAGCCCCCCCACCCCCCCCCCACGGGGGGGGGCGGGTGGGGGGGGGGGGGGGGGGGGGGGGGAAGACACACACACACAGCATCCCACACATGCATGCATGTATTTCGTGGGTGTTATTGGTGGGCTGCATAATACCATGCACACCCCCACCACCCCCACCCCCTCAACCCCCCATCCCCTCCCACCTCTCCCTATGCTGGAAGAAAGAAAAAAAAAAGCACCTTACACTGGAGCTCTATTTAAAAGGCAGAGAATAGATGGGAATCTTTGACAATGGCGTGCTGGACACAGTTGAGTGAGCATCTCCCCTCTCGCACTATGAACCCCCGGATCCACTGCTGCACAGCACAATGCCCCTCTTTCACCCCCTGCCTTTACTCCTGTACCACGTGGAGACACATGGATAAAAGAGGGAGAGAGAGAGAGAGGGGGGGGTGGGATGGGGGAGTATAGGGCCATATTTAAGCTGGTGTCTCATACTATACATTACATCCACAGGTAGTATTTAATTTAGGGGGGATAACCATGTTTATGTAAAAAGATATACAGTGGGAGTCTCTCTCTCTCTCTCTCTCTCTCTCTCTCTCTCTCTCTATATATATATATATATATATATATATATATATATATATATATATATGTATATACATATATATACACACATGTATTTTTTTTAGATGCAGCTGTTTGAAAGGTTTGCATATAGGTCTGATTTGACTATATGCTATCTGTATTTGTATCACAACCACCACCATTATCATCATCATCATCATCATCATTGTCCCTGTTAATGTTATAAGAGAGTAAAGTACCAGAAAATATAGAAACTCAGAAGAACTTCAAAAGTATAGGAATTAATTTGTAATTTATTCTGTATTTATACTGTAATTTGATACTGTAATAACTGTTCTTTTAACATTCTTATCCTTTAAAATGTTTTTATTAAACACATCAAATTATGTTTTACAAGTCACACTACTATACAAGTTTCTCTGTAATGCATATTTTTGTTTTATATAATACATTTCCGGTTCCTTCTGCTTCCTGTTTACCCCTCAGCGGCAATCAGCCAATCAGATTGCTGCATCTGCAATTAGCGTCTCCTGTCACCACCTGCGGAGGGAAGCACCAACCTCAACGGGGAATAACTTGTTTCGGAGATTTAACGGTAAAATAACGTTTTAATTAAAGTCATGAATGAAAACGTGTGAACGAATTTACTTGCAGAAGTATTTTTTGTCATGGTAACGTGAACAGAATCGCTGTGTGTGTTTGTGAAGCTGTGTGTTGACGCTAACGCTAACTTAGCTTGCTACATATGTAATGACCGCAGCCGGTCTGAAACTAGCTAGCTATGCTAGCTTACTAGACATGTAGCTTCAAGTTGCATCAATACGTCTTTATTTAGCGTATTGATCGTTCCATTTTCACAGTTATTAACGTTAGAAAGTTATAATAAAGGAAAGTTGTGTCACGTGATAGAGTTTGGAACTCTTAAGGGTTTTGAAAAGTGACCAGTTTACAGTATGGAGCGTTAATGTCATTTGTGTAATTGAAGTACTGGTTCCTTTGCTGTTCACAGAATTCAGTTAGCATGCTAGCATTAAGGATTTAAAACAGAAATACTCCTCCTTCTTTTAATGTTATGATTTTAAAACTTTGATTTTACTGTTGTAAATCATGACTCCTAATTTCTTAAATCTGAAAAAAATATATAAATAGGAAAAATACCCATGAAATAGAAAAAAAGTCCAACATTTAGATACTTAAAATTTCAGGTTAGCTAAGTTGACGTCTAAATACGTCTCAATTAATATTTGTATCTTTTACTGTATTTTCTATTATTCAGTTTCGTCTATAACTCTCATATTTTATTTCCCATTGTTCTGCTCCAATAAGTGACATTCCCAGTGTGTGAGGATGTAAAACTCTTGTTCTCTGTCTCAGTCTCACAGGTATCATGTCCCTCTGCGACGACACCCTCCTGTGCAACTTCCCAAAGTGTCGCACCAAGTTGAGCGGGTTTGCCTGGATCACCGCCTGCTCCCATGTGTTCTGTGACCAGCATGGGTCGGGTGAGTTCAGCCGCTCTCCTGTCTGCTGCCCGGCCTGCTCCTCCGCTCTCTCTGGGAAGCTGGACATCGTGAGGACGGAGCTGTCGCCCTCCGAGGAGTACAAGGCCATGGTGCTGGCCGGGCTGCGACCCGACATGGTTCTGGACATCAGTTCCCGCGCTCTGGCCTTCTGGAACTATCAGGTAAAAAATTATCCTTCTGTCAGTCTCCTGTAAAAAACTGTCTGTTCACTTGAACTGAGTACAAAGCTTTTATGGTTGTTGCGCACAGGTCCATCAGGAGCGCATGTACCAAGAGTACAGCCTCTCCCGGGCCCAGGCTCAGCTGAAGCAGATGGACAAGGTGCTGAACCAGCAGAACCACAGCAGAGAGCTGGAGCTCAACACCATGAGAGGGGAAATCGCTTCTCTGAAGAAAGTAAATCACAGCTTTTGTTACCAATCTCATATTTGAAGTCAAGACCTGAAATTGACCCACTCCTAAGAATATATTTGACGTTTTGGAACATTGTGTTTCCCTCAGGTGATGGAGGAGTATAAAAGGAAGTACAGCGAGGTCTCTGAGAGGCTGATGGAGAGGAACAGACAGCACCAGAAGCTGCAGGGGCTGTACGACTCTCTGAGGCTGCGCAACATGGTGGTGGGAGCCAGAGAGAGGGACGCACAGCCACAACCTGGACTTCATGATTACCACACCGGTCAGTATTTCAACAAAATGAAGTAATTCTATGCAAATCTGAATTTTTAAAACTTAAAAGTCAAAAAGTAGGTGTATTTTATTTTATAGCAAAACCACCAGAGCTTTTGATTACAGACTTAACAATAATGCTTTTGTTGTTTGAATCGCATCATTTTCTTCACTAATGATACAAAGAACAACTTCTCCCAACAACAATTCTTAGACAGTAAGTTGAATGAAAACTCTTCCCCAGCTTCATTAATCATTCAATTCAGTAATTTGTTAAGCGGAAATATCACCTTGACATTACTGGGAAGGGGAGACACAGTTCGCAGTTGCCTTATTGGCTAAAAGACATTTTGATGAATTGATCAGTTGACAAATTAATTGATAATGACAGTAAGCGTCAGTTGCAGCCCCAAAACATTTTGTCTTGTCGGGGGGAAAGATAAATAAACTTCATTTAAATCCTAATGAGAAAAGATGCTTTTGCAGCATTACTTGTTGCGGTGGGCTCACTAACACTGATAGATGAGAAGAGGAAGGAAGCTCTGCAAGAATAATGTTAACTGGCACAAAAGGAGACACGGCTATAGGTGTTGTGTCGAGAGGACGGGGTCTTTGAGAAGGAACCGTGGGAGTAATGAGCCGATTGTCTCTGTCGGGGGAATTTCAGCCGGCGTAACAATGAGGGACATCCATCAACCTCCTGTGTGTCACCCTGGGGCGGCTCGGCAGGCGACTCCCCAGAGGAGCCCCGAGTTCCCCTTCGCCAGCCCAGATGCGGACCGTCGCTTCTTCTCCTGCTTGGAGGCCGATGGAGCCAAGACGTTCTTCCAGCTCTGCTCCCCGACCAGGGAGAGAGGCCGCTCCTTCATGAAGAAGAACTGAGAGGAACAGGTTTATTTATTATTTTTTTTAACTAAAGTTACCAAAATGTTCTTGGTTTACATTGAACTGTAACGGTTCCCTGAAGAGCTCATTGTGTTATTTATTTGAGCCACAAATGTGACTTTAAGCCATAATAACACACGTTAGACCGATGTCACACATGAGCTTTTTAGTCTCGTCTTTGAATATTTATGTCACGATCCCAGTTTAAAGAATTAAACCTCAACATATAGATTCAGCAGCGTAGTTTGTTTGCTTGGATTGACTAAATAGTTAGAACACCTATTATTACCTCACCCTTTTAACTTTACTGTTTAAGGATTAAAAATGAGATTACTTGAGTCTTAGGTTTTATTCGAATAGAATCAAAAATGTTAGCTCTGTCCTGTCGGTATTTGTACAGCGCTGATATCGCGTAATTTAGAATGAGATGCAGTTCATAATGAGCAACGTTAAATGTGTTACTGCTCAGCAAAAAAAAGCAAAAACAAAGTGGGTAATTGAGCGAAATCCAAAGAAACACAAGGACAAACAGTTTAAGGCATTCGAGTCTTTCTTTAGGATAAACTGAACTTTGTCATTATTCACCATCAATTCCAAAGTCAAGTCCAAGTTTTTAATGGTAACAGAATACAAAAAAAGAACTATTTATAAATATAAACAAACTGTCTCAAAGACCATAATGTATGCGTCCCTATTTACAAAAGAAAAGAAAAGAAAAACATAAAACAGGCACAAACTTTGGGATCTTCAAATTCTATAAATATCAAAACCATTGAAAGAAAACCATCGCTCCTCCTGCTCGGCTCGTTCACGTCGGCCTGTAGCTGACGGAGACGGGAATCTGACTCTGGATGTTTTGCTTCTTTCCGTTGACGATGAGCAGAAGAGGAGAGTCCACTCGTATACTCCGCAAGTCATACGACTTCCAGAGAGAGAGAGAGAGAGAGAAGTGAAAGTCAGACAATCCTGCCGACGTTTCTCTGTAAACTTTGACAAAACACGCAGGAAACACTGACCTTGTCGTTGTGAGTTATACTGTGTCGTTTGACCTGAGGCTCAGGAATGACAACACTGTCTCCTATGAGGACGCCCCAGTTGTTCGCCATGTTGTAAACCATCACCAACATGCACGTCTCCTCGCTGTCCACGATACCGAACGCTCTGCGGAGAGAAACAAAAGTCAACGTTTGATCCGAGCACTCAAACCAAAGCAGATGGAGTGAGGGAGAGGCGGTACTCACAAGGCCATGCAGCCCTCACTGGCCAGGCTGAACACCACTTTGCCTAAGGCGGCCACTCCGGCGTTGTGGCCGTGGGAGAGGGAGGAAAGGGTCCGAGGCTCCAGGCTGCCCACGCGGCCTGCGGGGGAACGGAACTGAGGGGAGGAGCAGGGGCCCAGAGCTGAGGTGTTGAGGTTGGAGAGCATGGAGCGCAGACGCCGTGCCTTCACCTTCCCCTGAGGAGAGAGGCGCACCGGTTGAAGCTTTGGCCCCAGACAAAGAATATAGATGCACTCTGCTGCCACCTTGAGGTAACACAAATATATTTACATTATCCCACCTTGTTCTGTATAAGATCTGTAACTTTCCCCAGGTACTCCAGCAGCTGCTGCTCTTTCTCCCGAGGCTCCTCCCAGCCGGGGTCGAGCGCCGCCGCCCGGCTGTAGCCGTTGAGCGCACATCCGTACATCTCCTCATACTGGAAGAGTGTAGCTCGGTTGTAATGCAGCTCTGGGTAGCAACTCGCAACTCTGTCCACTTGCTCCTATGCTCACTCAAACTTTGCAATTCCTTCGGTCAAACTCTCTGCAGCTCATGTTCAAACTGTTCCCGTCCATCAGACCTCACGGGACCAAGTACATGTGGATACTTGTACATGCAAACTGTGTGTTATAGTTTCTTCTTCGTTGGTGTCCCAGGAACGCAGGGCTGGAGGTGGACTCTGGCGGCCGGAGGGTCATTTCCAGTGTGGCTCTGGAGGCCGAGGACATGGACACGCCCCCTAACCAGGTGTACTACTTCATCAACGCAGCACCACTGTGGAACTGAGGGCGACTCAAGGTGTGTGTGTGTGTGTGTGTGTGTGTGTACTCACAGATTGAGCATAGGCACTAAAAGCTTGTTGGGAAAACTGCGGATTCTGTCCACAGGTGAAGAACAGGGATACGTAGGCATTTCCCAAGATATCTAGAAAAACAAAATGGATGCACTTCAGTTGAATTACGTCCGGAAAAGCAAAACTATGTCGGTTTCATCGTAATCTATGTTGAGCGCTCTACTTACACCAGGACATCCCGTCTGTGACATCCAGCTGGACGGCTTGTCGAGCCAAGTCCACGCTCTCCATGACCTGCTTGCTGTGAGCGTTGCCGCTTTCCGCCGGCAGCTGCCTCAGCACCATGGACAGGTTACGTAAAGACACTTTGTTCTTGCTCTACAGAGGTGAGATTTACACACGTGACTCAAATGCTTTGTCAACCCAGACCTCCTCTGGTCATACACATCTCTCTTTCTGTCGCACCTGCTGCAGCCCTCCCATGAAGCAGCTCTTGGAACTGGCCAGGTCTCCCTTTTTCCAGTACTGCTCCCCCAACGTGTTCCAGCCGTCCACCAGACCGGGCTCCAGCTTCACGGCTCGGGAGAGGCACTTCTCTGCGACCTCGCTGAAGTCTTGCGCTACGTTCAGACACCTGCCTTTCTGCACCAGGAACTCTGCGTTGTGCTTATAGAGATCTACAAACACAAGAGGTGAGTGACACAGTGGATGTCAGTAGGAAAAAAAAAACAAGTTATACTTTGTTAAACATAACAACCACCTTCTTTCTCTTCCAGCTTCTTCAGCGTCTTCTCCATTTCCTGCTCGACGTCGCTTTTCTTCTTTGCGGCCTCCTCCACGCTGTGAGTCTCAAAATAGCACTCTCTGAAACGATGCAGCTCATCCACCAGCTCCTGTAAAGGCAGGGAGATGGTGAGTGTAAGAATAGATCACCAGAACTAGGCCAAAAGCACAAGTCACAAGAAAACATGGCGGAGGATTATTTTATTCTCTGTTTTCAACTTTGCGTCATGGATGTGCGTTTGACAACTATAGAGCAGACAGGACTTTTCTCATTGCTATTGATGTCAACAACCCTTATAGATATTTGGTTGCAAGTGCATCAATAGTCTATCTGTTTGGGTGTAATGATCATTTTTGCATAAATAGGTGTATTAAATACACAATGCATATCACGTTAAAATATAATCCACTCAAAATAGATCAGTGATGCAAAATTAGGGACACGTGGTCCATTGGTCCATTTGATATCAGTCCTCATAGTAGCAGAAGAACAGTTAGCATGAGGGTGTCAGGCTGTTGTTATAGTAACGAGTCGTCTCCCAGACAAGACAGACAGCACTGCACACAATAAGTCAACAGAACACGACAGCCCCACACCATCTCAGTTATTAAATATAACACTAGATTTAAGTGACGGGACTTGCCTTGAAAACCTGCAGGTCGGTTTTGTCCGTTGTTGTCTCGCCACTTTTCTCCTCTTCCGCCATCTTTGCTGATAGCCTGTAGCCTGTTAGCAGCCGGAGAGGAACAGGAAATGAGCTGATCTGCGGATAGGCTGTTGGATCTAATTGAAGATCAACTGAATATATGTGTTAAAGGTGTTGATTTGTGTGTAGTTTCCCGTAAATTGCTCTTTAATCCTCCGATATATCACTGCAGACAATATACGCAGGGTGATTCGGAAGTAAACTTTACCCTTCAAAATAAGAGTCTGATAGTTGATATGTATTAACAATTCTTAATTTACGATCTTTGAGATTTAACTCAAAGGGCTGCTACTCCTCCTGCAGCATCGATGTCACATGTTCAAAATATACCAAACAATTTAGGTTTAGTAACGATGACTTTTTATGAATAATTTACGAAACAATTGTGAATAAATATGTTCACCACAATTGTACCTGCCTAATTGCTCATCTTCATCTGTGTGTCAGGTTTGCTTGAGTGTCTGGTGTGGTTACTACTCTCACTGTAATAGCTGGTTCCAATACCTTGGATGTAAAGATTTAAACAAATGCCTTTTATGATTTGATAGACTGTTTTCTAATTGTTTCTCCCATTTCCTGGTTTTATTTTGAAAACAAATGAAATCGTCTCAGTGACGCCGGAAGCTGGACAAGTCCCCTCTGGAAATGATTCCGATAATCTACCGCGTCAAAGTAACTGGATATTTACACAGCTGGAGAGTTTTTAATACATTTTACAAACAATACTTTATGTGTAATAATGTCATCGAGAAACTTTGATTAAACTCATGAAATAACCTCCAGGGTGAGTATTTCGCTGATACCCGGAACCTTTGAGTCGAGCTGTTGTTCCGACAGTTGTTGCCTGTGCACCAGGCACTTCTCTCTCGCTGCAGGGCAGTCTGTGTTTATCTGTGGCGTGAACTTGATTTAGTTTACCCGGTGTTTCAGCGTTCCGGTGCCGGTGAAGCCAGACCGTCATGTCGGACACATGGAGCAACATCCAGGCGCACAAGAAGCAGCTGGACTCTCTGCGGGAGAGGCTGCAGCGGCGGCGGAAAGACCCAGGACAACTGTCCGCGGGTACGAGCTTCGAACCGAATAATAATCAGGGCGGCAATGTTGTGATTGAGTAATCAATCAAAATTAGAAGTTTCATTTTTGATATATTGAAAGTCGTTTGCAGTTTACATTGGGATGATCCGTTTGTCTTTTTTAAATCAGTAAAGTCTGATTACATGATAACAAAAGTCAAAAGTTTAATTACATCTGAGAGTTTTGCTTGTTCTTGCCCCGATTGGCTGATTGATTAATTGAATGTTGATTGATGAAGGATATTCATTTACGAATTGAGGGAGTACTCTTCAGACCCAAAATATTGTTCTTGAATTGTTGAGAGCACAATTGAATTAAATGTTTTGTACATTATAAGTTTTTGGTTCATTTCCAAACAATTGATTCTATAAAAAAATGGAATTATCAATGTCCCCAAACTTGAATTAATACTATTATTGATATGTCCCTTCTTCAACATGTAGAAGTTGGAGGTAGCACCGAGGGCACCACAGCCAGGAGCGACAGCCCAGCTCCGTCAACTCCTGTCGTACCACCGGAGGAGACGGAAAAACCACCTGATCCTGAACTGGAGAAAAGGCTGCTGGGATATCTCTCTGATCTGAGTCTGTCACTCCCCACAGACTCGCTCGCCATCACAAATGAGCTCAATTGCGTGAGTCGTCTTTCCCAGGAATTTCATATGCAGTATATATAAAATGATTTGGCCATATCCCATTTACAATTTCATATTTATTTTTAGAAATTCATAATGTTTGATCTGATTGTTTTTCACAGTCTGAATCAGCTGTAACGCACAGCTGCATCCAGAGTCTGCTGCTGAAGTTCTCCGCTCAGGAGCTCATCGAGGTGCGGCAGTCCACCGCAGCTTCCTCCTCATCCTCTTCCTCCTCCTCCTCCACGGTTGTTATTTCTGTGGACCACACAAAACTATGGCCCATGATAGGAACTGGGGCCGGGGCCCAGCGGACTGGAGTCAAGAGGAAAGCGGAGGACCAAAACCCCAGCAAAAGAGCTGCATCCTCCTCACAGAGTTCGGCTTCCCCGCCACACGTGTCTGCCACCTCCATCACGCCAGCTTCCTCCATACAGCCTGCAGCAGGACCTTTAGCGTCAGGGAGCGGCGCTGAGAAGAAGGGCAGGAGCAGTAAAAGCCAGTCGTCTCACATGGACATGGAGATCGAGAGCCTCTTGAACCAGCAATCCACCAAAGAGCAGCAGAGTAAAAAGGTGAGGGAAATGATGATTCAACAACATACATGCAACAATGGTGTGTCCGTGTACAGTCACTGAAGGTGTCTTTTTTTTCTTTGTGCGTAGATGAGCAGAGAGATCCTGGAGCTTCTGAACGCCAGCACAGCCAAGGAGCAGTCCATCGTGGAGAAGTTCCGGTCTCGCGGCCGAGCTCAGGTCCAAGAGTTCTGCGATCACGGGACCAAAGAGGAGTGTGTACGATCTGGGGACACACCGCAGCCATGCACCAAGCTGCATTTCCGGTCAGTTATCCTCTAAATTGTTCTTAAAATAACTATAAATCTCTTAAGGGCATATATAAAATGAGGTAAAGAAAAAAGCTTAGAATTGCGTACTTAAAAAAGACAAATCTAAGCGAAATGCTCACTTTGGCCTGCAGGTGGCACTGTGGTTCAAGCCAGAGAAAGATAAACCTTCTCATTTGTTGGAAATGACAGGTGTGTGATCTCCATCGCTTCAGGCTGTTTCACTCTGTAATGCACGTCTTTGTTCACACAGTCGCATCATCAACAAGCACACGGACGAGAGCCTGGGCGACTGCTCCTTCCTCAACACCTGTTTCCACATGGACACCTGCAAATACGTCCACTATGAAATCGACAGCCCTCCAGAGGCGGAGGGCAGCCTGATGGGGCCGCTGGCGGGCACCACGGAGCTCGGCCTCCATGATGGGGATGAAGACAGCAACGTGGGCAAGCTGTTCCCCTCACAGGTGAAGAAGAAGAAGAAGAGAGTTAAAGGAAGAAGATAGTGTGGAATGGCAAGATGATGGTAAATGTTGCCGTTTTTTTGTTTGTTTGTTTGTTTTTGTTCCAGTGGATCTGCTGTGATATCCGCTACTTGGACGTTTCCATCCTGGGTAAGTTTGCGGTGGTGATGGCCGACCCTCCCTGGGACATCCACATGGAGCTGCCCTACGGAACCCTGACCGACGACGAGATGAGAAAACTCAACATCCCCATCCTGCAGGACGATGGCTTCCTCTTTCTCTGGGTCACCGGCAGGTAAATGATGTGTCATTCCTCTCTCCATGTTGCTCAGGAACAAACTGATAAGAGAAGCCAGAACCGTGGTCCTGCACTTCATTGATGTAGGTTTAATTTGGTTTACTCATCACGTACCTGACTCTGCTTCCTCCAGGGCCATGGAGTTGGGAAGGGAGTGCCTCAGTCTTTGGGGGTAAGTCCTGTCATCAATTCTGTATTTCTCTTTGGATTTCATTTCTTTATGTATTTACTCTGTTTCTCTCCCAGTTATGATCGTGTGGATGAAATCATTTGGGTGAAAACCAACCAGCTGCAGAGAATCATCCGCACCGGGAGGACGGGTCATTGGCTGAACCACGGGAAGGAGCACTGTCTGGTACGTCTTATTATCTGTTTTGCTAAATATCTTATTATCTCTGTCAAACTTGGATGAATCTGCATTTTGCTGATGAAGAGTTGCTTCTCATGTTTACATTTAGCTAAACTAAAGTATGGCACGTGATTTGTTTATCTCCAGGTGGGTGTAAAGGGAAACCCACAGGGGTTCAACCGAGGTCTGGACTGCGATGTCATCGTGGCTGAGGTAAACACAAACTTAGACCTTTATAGCTCTGCGTCAGCCTAAAAGCTTTGATTCCTCAAACTCCGCCCCCTCTTTCGCTCCAGGTCCGCTCCACCAGTCACAAACCAGATGAAATCTATGGCATGATCGAGAGACTTTCGCCCGGCACCAGGAAGATTGAACTGTTCGGTCGACCCCATAACGTCCAACCCAACTGGTAAGTTGGTTGAGGGGTTGTATTCCTGGACCTCAGTCCAACAGCTCTACTCTGTGATTGCTGTCATTGCGATGTTGTCGTTTGCTTCCCTCTCAGGGTCACTCTCGGAAACCAGCTGGATGGAATTCATCTTCTGGATCCTGATGTGGTGGCTCGGTTCAAGGAACGTTATCCTGACGGCGTCATTTCCAAACCCAAAAACATGCAGTGATGAGATCATCACAGGTCTGGAGAAGTTTGTCTATACGTTTTCTTTGTTTATTCCTTTTTTCTTTTTTTTTTACACTTGGAACTATTTTTTTAAAATAAATTCTGTAAACACGACACAGCGTCTGGGTCTTGGTTAAAGAGGGAAACCAACTGGCTAATGTGAATACATGAGACTCACTTTTAGAACACTAGTTTCACCAATTGTATGCATTCATGTACGGGAAGTATTTCACATCCACCATAATAAAACAAACACTGGAGTCATTTTTAAGTGTACATTATTATTTTGTTAGTAAAGAATAAAGGTTTTTGTTTACAATTGGTAGATTTGAATTATTTATGATTGGTTTTGCATTAATAGACAAGTTCAGGTTTTCACAGGTCGTTTGCATCATCACATACATTCATATCTGCTCAGTTTAGGCGAAACACTAAATCCGCATCGGCACTTTTGTTAGAAAGTTGACATATTGTGACATCAAATTCAACCAGGTGTGTTATGATCCTACAAATACGAAGCCAGAATTAGCTGAAGTCAAGTACGACTTCACCAGTACCAACTAAAAATCTGTTTAGTAACTAGAGATGACTGTTTAACATCCTTAAATTTGCAAATATACAACATTTTCATACAATAATATGTATTTGATTTATTCTGGGGCCTAATACCATTAGAAAATGTGGAAAATATAAAAGCTAAAGGATTAGAATGTTATTACAATGTAGGTTAGAAAATATGTCATTGTCACATTTCTTTTTAAAAATTCAAGATAACTGATTTACATTCGAACATTTTCATCCTGCTTTAAGAAACAACCCCATCGGCCATATTGTTGATTCCACTTCCGTAATTAATAACAAAAAAAAGAATAGTAGAAAAACAAACACTCTTGACCCACACCCAAGATTAATGCACTTGTTGGTAGTGAATGCTGTAAACAAGTCTGTTTCCTGTCCCATCAGAGTTCAGTCCGTGTGGATGATGGATCCACGTAGAAGAAGTGAAACTGGAGGAATGAGTCCATTCCCGTGTATTTCCACTTGTCCCTCTGTGAATCTGATTACTCATCACTCCTCTGAACTGAGGCCTGTTCCCAGCTTCTGTTGATCACATCTAAAGGTGACGAGATGATGAGAAATATGTGTGTTCAGCTCTCAGGGCGCCCCCCACCCCCGGCCCTCCTGCAGCACCCTGTCCTCCTCTCAGTAGGTGGCGTCGACTGCGTTGATGTTGCTGTCCAGCTGGTGTCTGAAGGACAGACGAGCCTTGGTGGAGAAGTAAATCTGGGAGCCGCGGCTCAGGCTCCCCGATCCCTCGCTGTCGCTCCCCCAGGACGTCGTGGAGGACAGACGGGGCTTCATCTCCTCGATGGGAACTGAAGAAAGACGGGTCAGATGTTGTTTAATCATTTCGATGCTTGCACAAGACTGCTCCAAATCAAAATCTGTGTCTAAATGTGGATTGAAATGTGGTTTCTAAAGGTAAATATGGGGCCTCCGTGGACATTTGACCTCTGAGTGATCGTAAAGTGTATTCTAGTCTCATCTGTATTTGATCGTCAGATATAAACGGACTGTATTCGCCCCTCACCTGAAGCTGGGGGGCACTGTCTGCTCTTGCAACGCTCTTTACAGCGTCTGTAGAAGGGGAAACACTGCAGCATCTTCACACCCATGATGGAGACGTCTGTAGAACAGAGAGAGAGAGCGAGAGAGAGAGCGAGGCAGAGCAGACATGTAAATATAAAAGCAACGAAAGGATCGCACTTCCCATCATGCCCAGCTTCCCCCACAGCTGGCGTTTAATCTGCCCGACAGCACTGACAGCAGATCTCTGTGTCCCCTGTCTGCTGGAAAGCTCACCTCCTCGCAGTCTAATGGAATTATAATGATCATGCACTTCCCACGTCATGATAGCCTAATGGAAGCCGACACCATGAGTGTGTGGCGCGGAGGCCAAAGCCGAGCGGCCGCTAATCGGTCGCCATGCCCACGCCCTTCACCACCGCCGGTATCGTCACCCTGTCATGGGCCGTGTAATCCTGTAGAAAAACGGGGCGTCGCCGGGCCACAGTGACACAGAGCAGCGTCTTAAGCACAGGTTATATAGCTGCGGTCATAATGAGTTATGACCAGCAGGTGCAGGTGTCAGCTGAGGCCGTGGGTTAAGATGGAGTCAATCTCAGGTTTCGCGCAGGAGTCATGGAGCTCGCAAGACCATTCAGGTCACCTATCGGTTTTTGAGTTGCTATTTTGGAATGTAAATTTTTTTTAATCCCAATTTATACTTTCTACTCTAATTGGATGATGCCAGCTGCCGGTGTCACTGTGGACACCCTCGAATGTAAACCATGTTTACACTTTTTGCCAGTGTTTGACACCATAAATCTTTAAGGGTAATATCCTGCAAGCACTGGATTTGCCCTCTGCTGGTCATTCGAGAGAATGCAGGCCTAAGTGTGTAACCATTCAACACACAGTCTACGTGGAGACCTGAGCCTCCACCTTTACCAGCCGTAGTTAATTGAAATTTCGAATTTCCCTGCGGCCCGTCCTTTGATGTGCGGGACCCCGGAGTCTTTGCCACGTGACGGCGCCAAGCTTTATTTGCTTAGAGTGAGAAATGGTTTTTATTTTAGTCTAATCGGGTTAAGAAGCAGGCCAGAAATGGGAGCAGAGTGACGTAACGGAGCTCAGCACATTGTATCGCGGGAGTTGTGAAGCTGTAACGCTGCGTAGTTTCTAATCTTGAGCATGAGAGTTTTAGTATTCGAATTAAGTTTTCTAAGAAATGCAAAATGTGTAATGTAAACTGTTTTAAATTTTAAAAGTGGGTAATGGAGTTCATGTGTTAGGACAGCTCATGAGCACAGGATGGATTGTTACATTCTCAGCGCTCAGTCATACTCATTACGCTCTGTGAGTTTGGGATCAGATCGAGGCTTTATCTCTTTTTGAAATGGCTTTATTTGAAAATGTCAAAATTAAAAAGTCCTAAAAAGTCTCTTTGTTTATAAAAACAAAAACGGAAATGCACTTTTTTTTTTTGCATAGAACGGCCCCTGACACCATCAGTAGCACCTGTGCTCACCTGCTGTATCATATCAAAATGGCTGCTGGGAAAAAGGTGCATTGTGCACAGTTTTCCTCCATGTTTCCACCAAACCCTCCTTCCAGCCGTGTCGGTCTGATGAGCCCAATCCACGGCTGTGATAATCCACTGAGCCCCATTGTTCTCTAATCACCGAGGGAAAGATTTGGATATCTGGTGACAAACTGGTAGCTATGGCTGTGACATGAAGGAGACCACTGTTGGGACTAACATCTCTTTTCTCCACCCCCCCCCCTCCATCCCACCTCCTCCACTGTTTACTGCTGCTGCTGCTGCCACGTGCTGTCGGACCCAGAGAGGAAACAACGTGGAGACGTGACAGCTCACACGTACAGTTCAGAGAGCTGCAGGAACAAACCAGAGAGCGGGGGAGAGAGAGAGAGAGAGCTGTGTCCGATGTAAGTGAAATTTTCCACATCCACAGTTTCCCCACGTCTCTGTTTCACTCAGGTGTGTCTGTGAAACCTAATCCCATGTACAGACACAGTGAGGCCATTGTAGAGGTTCTCACCATATGACACAAACTGTAAGAGGAGGAAACAACAGGCTTTCTTCCCCATGCGGTCTGAATTATGCTACTCCTCCTTTTCTAATTAGGGCTTACGTTCCCGTAAGTCAAGTTAACACGCATTGTTTACTCGCAGTAGTTGAGTTGCACAGTGTATATTTGTACTTGTTCCGATGCTGCATTGCCACCTCACCTCACTTAATTCTATGCAATAATTCACTATACTAATAATTCATGTTTAATTTTCGTCAGTAGGAATTTGAAATATTTGACCTAAATCTGTGGCACTGGACCTTTAAGCTAAGAATAGGTCACAGTTTAAACCTTAACCCCAGGACCTGAGAAATGAGGTTTGGACCAGATGTTGGTCGCTACAGGGTCTACTGGTCCTGATAAGGTTGGAAAAATGCAATAAGAAGTCCACACACACACACACACACACACACACACACACACACAGTCTAAAGTGCCTGGTCACTGGTGAGGAATTTGGCCTGAGATCACATTTGGTTGCGGGGTTCTGGCAGCTTGCAGCACCCTGGTAGGTTCGAGAAGAAAAACAACCTCAGATGGCAAAACACACACACACACACATATGCTCAAATACACAGAAGAAGAAACTAGAAGAAGGCATTTAAATCAGGACGTGTTATGACATATCGTTACCCGATGTTGAGTGAGTAGCTGCCGTCACTTTGAGATAGCGAGGGTTAATTATTGCTGAGATGTGACACACATTGATACACAGACGGAGTGGTGGCGATATACGTAGGAAGTGGTTGTTTATAAAGCAGCAAAGGCCGAGAGTTAGAAGGTACGTTCAAGATGTTTAGGAATGAGGCGAGAGTGGGTGGATACTGCAACTTGTGCTTGACCTCTGTTCTGTATACATGTGCCTGCAGGCAGCCAGCCAGCGGAGCACAGGCTCACAATAATGTGGCTTTACTTGTTCTCGCCATGGGGACGGGTGACAATCTCACAGTCCCCCCGGGAGTAAACCCCTTTTTTGTCCCTCTGTCCCGTCGAACACAATCCCCTCGGTATATACTTTCCCCCTTTTTACGCGCAAGCCCCGCTCTGTCCTCTTTCGGCCCCTTATCAGCTCTGTAAACACGGTTCAATCAGGCAGCGGGGCTCCTGTGCTCCCACTGCCGTGATAGGAATCTTCCTACAGCTCCACATTTCCACCCGACCGCCCTCCCAATGCTCCGTCCTCGGGGCTTTAAGAAAAAAAAAAAGAAGATATTTAAATGAATATATCAAAAGAATGATTGAGGTTCTGTGTCACTCCCTTTGGCACAGCGCTCCACACGACACGCCTGCCAGGCCGCATGACGCACCTACCCTGCACATGTATGCCTGCACCAGTGCTTCACCAGCAGACAGTCATCACAAAAATGTTAATTCTTATTTTCCAATTTAATTTTGTGGCCCCCATTCCAGATTCTATAAGTCTTGCGCACTGCACCTTTAACAATGATTTTTTTTTAGATATTGTGCTGCGTAATATACTGCGTTTGCGTCTTAGTGCGAACAAGCATCCATTTGTACACAGTAGTTGACATGACAGCGGTAAGACAGCGACGTCAGTGTGTTTACATGCTTTTATGAGGCCTTTAGGGACTGTATGAAAATTATAAGCATGGTGAAGAACTGTGAACATTGGAAAATACTAATCCACTGGCTATGTTGTGTATAACAGTGGAACATTTTTAACCTCTTTAAAAGGGAAAATCATTCAGTCTTGTTGTATATAAATGTTTCACATGTCCCATAAATGCTAGAGGACCTGTTGTTTATTCACAGGCATTATTGATTTCTATAGCTTCCCTATTAACTCGGTCTGAAGCCAAGGGTCAGTCATCAGAGGCAAAAGCAGATTATTTCATTCATTTGCTTTCACTGTCTGCACCTCAGTCTTTTTTAAAACTTGTATACAGTCCCTAACCTCTATGTGAATATTTAGTGTCACTTTTGCACATTTCTACCTTGTTTTCACATATTTACTTATCAGTTGGCTCTGGTTACTCGGCAGTTAGAATTCCCCCAAGCTCCCAAATTGTCAGACTTCCACGCCCCCCCCCCCCCCCCCCCCCCCCCCCCCCCGCCCCCCCCCCCCGCCCCAGCCCCTGACTTCATCTTTAGTGAACTTGCAAAAAGCTCGCGCACTCAATGGAGGATCCTCCCGTGCGCGCTGACAGCGGAAGGTTGAATGAGTGGCCGTGCC
Source organism: Chascanopsetta lugubris (assembly GCA_016785325.1). Taxonomy (NCBI): domain Eukaryota; kingdom Metazoa; phylum Chordata; class Actinopteri; order Pleuronectiformes; family Bothidae; genus Chascanopsetta; species Chascanopsetta lugubris. The sequence continues at coordinate 36,867 of JAFBJT010091237.1, read as the reverse complement.
AGACAGGTTAATCTGAGCTTTCACCACCACCACCACCACCACCACCATCATCATCATCAGCGGCGGCGGCGGGGGCGTACACATCACTTATCCATCGCCTGTCCCAGAAAAGAAACACTCGCAGAGTGGCTGGTGGAAACCTCTGAAGTGAGCACTCTGATTATATTTGTGCAGAGCAGACGGGGACAGTGGGGCCGAGCAACAAGTGGTGCGTTCAGCCGTGCAAAATCCAGGCTGACATGAGGCCTGGACAAACAGCAGCAGAGCAGACATGAGGCATTTTTTTTTTTTTTTCATGAGCAGGCACCCGCCCACTGACACACCCCCTGTTTCACAACCCTCAAAAAACAGGGTGCCTGCAGAAGGCTCTGTATTCTAGATTATGGAGTAATTCACTGTTTTCCTCCCCTACATTTGAGTTTGCAGTGAAACGGAGGGGAGATATTCTGAGAATTGTTTACATAATCTGCCGGGGAATAGCGCCGAACATTTCAGTAAACCAATTTGCTGCAATTATGTTGTATTTGTTCACTGTTAGAGTTCCTTTCCTGGCGTTAAAACAGCCTTCAATTCAGTTCACATCAAACCGCAGGAACCCTGAAAATAGCTACTTACACTTAGGATAAGAACAAATATTCGACTTAATCTCTTTATTTATTTAAGATACAGTTGTAAAAGGTGTTGTAGTGACCTACCTGCTGGATTAAACCCTTGTAGTGAGGCACTGGAAACTGGATATGCTTGATAATGATCCGCGGCTACTCTCTCTTCATGAGCTCCTCTTCATTAAAAAGCGGCTCTGAGTGTGTGTGTGAGTGTGTGTGTGTGTCTCTCTCTCTCTCCAGAGAGCACTGCCCAGTGTGTCCTGCTGCCTCCTTATTGCCAATGGAAAGGTTTGTGTGGCGCGTAGTGACTGAACTTTAAATAGCTAATCCCCTCAGCATGGTGAGTGAGTGACTGAGTGAGTGAACACACCTCCTCTCTCTCTCTCTCCCTCCCTCTCCCTCTCCCTCTCCCTCCCCCCCTCTGTGTATGCTGCTGTCCTCATCGCCTGTATCTCACCCATCCCCACATACTGCACATACCGCTCACCGCTGCACGCCTCCCTTTGTTTTTACGGCGGGTTAGTTGGCCACGCGTCCAACTAATAAGTCAGGGTGATGGCCTGTCAGCATCAGCAGGTTGAAGTGTCATAATCTAACAATAGACTGGTTTGTGCTTCAGCGACACTTGAAATATGTCACCACCCCTGTCATTGGCCTCAGAGAGGTCAGAGGTCATCCCCGGTCTCTGGTGGCATTTTTACTTCCATCTGTCCCGTCATCAATGATTGGCCTTTTTCTTTCTTTTTTTTTATAATGTCCACTAAAGTCAATCGATTGGACAGTTGAATCAGTTTAATTGGTCTCTTAATCACTTTATCAAATACTCGTTTGCATTATAACACATCAAAGCTATGCTTTTTTTAAAATCAGAATAACTTTGTAAAGCCTTTTGGATTATTGGCCATTTTCATTATTAAAATACATGTCTAAGAGTCACTCTTTGAAGGTTTCTGAACATGCAGGAGAACCTAATGTCCACTTCAGTTGTCATTAAAGCTCAAAAGATGTTTAGTACGTCCACTTTCTCGACTGTTAAAACATGGCGGCCCCCAGAGAGAGGACCCGCTCCTCCTGTAAATATACGTTAATGGGCTCAAGTGTAATGGATAAAAAAACGTATATTATAATTTCATGAAAATGTCAGTATGTAATTGTTTACATGAAGTGACAAAAATGTCCTCAATCTTACACACTGCACTTTAATGTTGAAGTTGTGATTTTGACTGAGAGATTTTGGTTTTTACTATAAACGCAGCCGATATCAGCTCATCAACGGCAAATAGGAAGTATCACATTGAAGCGCTTTATGGGAGGGTCATAAGAAACGTTGCTGGAGTTGTTTTAGTTTCACTATCAGTCATGTTATTATATCCTCTCCAGTGATTTATCATTGTTTAACTACTCAAGTTCAACCGAAATGTATCTGCATAGAATTCCATGGCAGGGTGAGGCACGGCCCAATTACAAACCCAACATGGTCAAACATGCACATCAAGGGAACACATGTGTTCTTACTGACGTGTTGGGTGAAGTTTGTTGTTTCCCCGTGTCCTTCCTGGTGAGCGTCATCACTGTCAAGTGTTCGTGATGAACACTTGACAGTGACAGTTTCTTTTCACAGAAAAGAAAAAGTGAACTGGCACAAACTTTGATGGAAGGAAGAGAATTGTGTCTTTAAAATTAATTCTGATGTCAGGATAAGGGTTAGATTAGAAAATAACATTATTGCTTCTTGTAGATTTGTGGGATTCGATGTTTTCTTTTTTTTTTCTTTTTTTTTTTACCAATTTCTTTATGGAATATGGATCCTGATCTTAAATCTCACCTGAAATTAAGGATAAATAATGATTGAGTGTGTGAAGAATTAAGGGAACTTATATGGGGAACTAATTAGGTAAAAGTATACATATATATATATTTCTATTGGCAGAAATAATTGTAAAAAATATAAATTCATTACAGTAGCCCAGAATGGACAGACCAAACACCCTTTGACTTTTAATGATACGTGCAGCCACAGATTCTCTTATGCGCTTGGGAGGGCGGCTCAGCTTCAGCCATCAGCTGTCACATAATCCTACACATTGCACCTTTAACCACTAATTCACCACATGTATGTTACCGTGAGCCTGGTGAGAATGTGTGAATGTGAGTGAGCTCAGTGGGAAAAAGGGAAACCTGGCTCGCAGAGCAGATCCCGATCCTTTTAGAGTGAGAGGGATTTAAAGGGGACGTGGATTAAAGCCACCGAGAAGAATTAACCAGCGGCCGTCACACGTACGTGACGGATACGTGACGCTTAAGGGGCTAGTGTTCTTCCCTCAACCACCCCGGTCATCCATCTTGAGAAGTCGATCCACTGTTAGATCTCTCTGATTTGAATCATAACAGACGTGTACACTCCTGCTTCTTGGCTTGTGTTCATTGAGCAGAAACCTGTTCTTTCCAAATGTTGCTTTGAGACAACAGAGCAAAACCGAACGACGCTCGGCGGTCGATGAAATTCCAATCGAATGATGCGCTCGGAGAATTCGGGCGTGTTCGTGTTCTTCCCCCATGTCACCTGCACGGATGACACATGGATTTTGATACGTTACCTTTTAACTATGCCAATTGTGGTCTTTTGGGTTTTTTTTTTTTTTACCCATAAGCCCTTTGGCAAAATTCCCTGCCGATGACCTCAATGATGTTAAAAAAAATAATCCTGCACTTTCCTGCTGCATTCTTCTCCTCTAAAAGCAAAGTCATCATGTTTGACAATGGCTTATGTAACGCAGACACCCAACGCAAACACCGGCTGCCCCAAAGCACCTGGTTTGCTCTGCAGCAAAAATCCATTTTCATGGCAAATAGGGTAGATAAGTCGACACTGGTCCGCAAACTAGGGCATTTCTTTCTTTGATTATGTCAATAACTACCACTCGGGGATCATTGGAGAACTATATCACTCTTGGCTCCTATCAGCTCATTAGGTGGCTTATAGTTGTTTATTGGCTCTCTGCACCAGCCTGTGTTTAAGGCTTATGGAGGCCAGTGTTGCAGGCCTGCAGGGATTTTCTCCTGATGGAAATTTACCCAGATGAGCTCTCGGAGGGATTCTGAGCCGCCCGCTCTGAAATCACCTAGGAGACGCTGGGCGTTTGACAGCAGGGCCGTCCCTAAC